>MU939674.1:0-12370 GCA_036418165.1 Cooperia oncophora
GTTTTGTTTACATATTGCTTGTCAAATACGTTTTGTTGACTGTGAATTGTTTGTCATTACCGGTTATGGAATGGTTTCACTCATACAATCTGGTCCCTATTGCAAGATCATCCTCAGTGTCACTTTCAGTGTTCTTTGAGCTCGAATTGTACCCAGGGCCATAGATTTTCACTGATCACTTGTCTCTTGCTTTGTTAAGAAGTACTAGGGAATAGATCGATAATTGTGCTGTTCGATCCAGCTGTACTATGGATCTTGTGTTTTTGAATAAACGCTTACCTTTAGTGTGTTTAGTGAATTCTGAGTTAGTCACTCGATACTGCTTCCTTCCCAGTGTTTATTATTTCATCTCTACCATACAGCTTTTTCCAGAAGTTCAGTGAGCCATGATTATCCCAATTCGCTGCTTCACATGTGGAAAAGTGATTGGCAACAAATGGGAGGCTTATCTTGGTCTCTTACAAGCGGAATACACTGAAGGTATTAACTTTTTCATTTACAATTTTCAGCGTTTTTCGACTTGGGAGGAGCATTTTGCCCTTTCAGTGGTTATTTTTGCTAGTTCATGTTAAACAATATTTTCGGTGGAATCCTTGGACATTGTCATATTCTCATTTTCCTACAGGGACTATTCAAGTTTAGCTAGCTCCCCTATATTAGTCGTGTTATTAGGGGCCATTGAGCTCCCCTAGAATCTTACCGTGTCAAAGGATGCTGAATGTCTTGACTGACCCCACGCTGAACTCGAACCCGCCCTTTGCGCTTACCGCTACGCTCATGATGAATTTATCGGACGCGGCGAATATTTCGTTTTGTAATGCAAAGTTGTTCTCTTATTCGATTGGCTGGTGTTAAGTATGAGAATTCCAGGTGACGCACTTGATGCCTTGAATTTGCGCCGATACTGCTGTCGTCGAATGTTGTTGTCTCATGTCGACTTGATAGAGAAGCTTCTGAATTACCATCCATTGGAGAAGTAGTGAAAAACTGTGCATATGCTGATGTTGGGGTGAATGTCCCAGTCATTTTTTATACTACTTTTGTACACTCCCTGCGTTTTTCTGCATTGTATTGTTTTGTTATGACGGATGCTTGACTTCCTAAGTGTTTTCCGGAAATTTTGTTATGTTTGTCGTTAGTTCGCCTCATAAACTAGTTTGACACTGTTGTGGAGGACAGTCATACGTGGGTTTTGAATCCACGAGAAGTATTGATAGACTAGTATTTTCGATAACACTTTATCTCGCTAGTTTATATACAGAAAGATTCTTTTTCTTTCCGCATTTGTTTTTTTTTAATTTTACTTCTTCCTAGCTCTAATTTTCTGCTTACTTGTTTCATAATATGCCAAACACTCGATCGCATCATGCCAGGGTCGCGACTCTCTTCGATTTTACTTTTTGAGCCGGGATATTTTTTGAGCAGTATGTAAAATGGATACGCTTATAACTCGAAATATTGACCCTTTCAAGACAATGCATGCCATCGGAATAGGTGAATCGGCGGTATCAGAAAATCCTTCTCTTTAATTGCCTGTTCTGTTACCTAATATTCACAATTTTTTCTGCGGACTGGGAGGGCTGGCCATATATAGCGCGGGCAAAACGGAAAGATTCGAAAAAATTCACCTCATGCGAAATACGATCGTCCGCTCTCAGCGACCCAATTGCGACCCCTCCTGATGGGTTTCGCTCATAATGTACGCTGATGCCATCTCCAGAAAGGGTGCAACATATCGCTGGGTAGAATTTTTGCAAAATAGGACGCCTAAACCCCTCCTCACTTCCTCCTATGCTGGACTTTCCCTCCCCCTCCCCCAACTTCCTCTACCTACCATCTTGCTGACTTTTCCTAACTTCGTACCATGGAACTTTCCGGTTCTTTCATGAGATTTTTTACTGTCGAGCAGGTGGAGTGGGGTGAGTAGGTCGCCAGCAAACAACTTTGAAGGCGACTATAAGAAGTTCAGCACGACGTTTATAGACACACCTCCACATAGGAGTTACTAACGAACTGGAGAGCGCGCGTGAAGTAGGAAAAACCAGCTGTCGAAAATTCTTTCCGGTCAAACACGATCCCCCCTCCCAGCGGCCAAAACCAGCTCTCTTTCGACGACCAAACACGATCCCTCGTTGGCGATTCTCCGAGCGTACTACGTCGCGCCTACTACAGTATTAACGGACTGAACCCGCTCTCGCCTTTGAGAGAGATCTCACTGCGGTCAACCAGATCCAGCTTAGCATGTGGAGGCCACTCGAATTCTCTGGCTTTTTTGTCGACTCAATGGATTTCTCGGAGTAGATCTTTTTCGTACAAAAGCGTCTTCCCACCCTTTGATAATATCATCTTTCGTTCACTTCACTCCTGTGTTCTGCGACACTGTCAACTCCCATGAAAGGAGAGTGCTATCTGTTATAGGATTTTTTTTTGTTTTATGGTATTCCTCAGTTGGAAGGGCTGGTGAGGAGCCCATATTGCTCTAAGAAGAACAGCGGATCTTTTTCTCCTGTTATACTGAGGAGTGTTAGCGGATGCCGGTAACGTTTCCATTGTCCCTGGGACGCCCAAAAAGTGCCTAATGAGTTCTTTGTGTGCGAGGGACGCGAACATCACAGCATTCGTCCAGAGTTTTTCCCAAGAAGCCTGGACCATTGCAGGGTGCTCGTTCGGCATCACTTCGAATGCAGTCGGTAATCGCAGTGGTCCAGCGGTCGTCTTCGAAACGCATGATCTGGCCCACTGATTCTGGTACGGCTACGTCTCTGATGTCCGATCGTCGACAGGTCTCCATCACTAAGAAGTAGAGCGGGGAAGTCAGAGCATCGTCCTGTTAGGTCACGCCCCTCCCAAATCTCAGCTCGGCAGTTTGATAAATAAAAGATCGAAAGCTCGACATCCGTTAATTGCGTCTTGATTCATGACTCTCATTCAAAGCGTTGGCGGCATATGATGGTCTATGCAGTAATGTGCACTACCTAGCGGGATCCAGTCAATCTTCCATTGAGCTTTGCGAGCTGATCCTGAGGGTAGGGCATATACAGGGGCGCCTAAAAAAAGTACCCTTTCGACGCGAGTCACCGATATCAGTCAAAGTTTCGCAGCCCAGATGGAGGACGTGGATACGAGTACCAGGGCGGAGGATACCCAAGATGTTCCTCTACAAGCAGGAGCTGGCTCTCGCCCATCACCTTCATGTACGCCAAAACATGAAGTCATCTCCAGCCGCAACCTGACTGGAGAAGACCTTTGAGAATTCATGTCGAGCCTCCGAACAGCTGCGAAACTTCTAGTATGGAGTCACCCATAAATAGCTACCTGGAGAGCAGTACTCTCGATCTGGAAACCTCCATCATCGAGCAGCTCCGTCAACGTCGCTACGGTCTAGGACATCATCTTCACCTCAGTCGCCAAGGCGCCAGTTGATGGTGGGGACCGGACGTACCTGGAATGGAGAGACCGATATTTTCTTCGTGGGCCCCGGACTAAAGGTGAGCGCTGGCGGTTACATTGGGCAACTCGTGAAGAATATCCTCCTCACATGTGGTCGCCCGTACCTTCTTGGAAACTTTGTACTGCTACAGCATTGAGTGCCACCAGGCCCACATGAATCGAAGGGCGTTGGAGAAACTCTTGCCTACTTGGAATGGAAGGGGGCTGAGTACCTAAAGAAGGTGGAATATCCAAGTAGGTCACCTGACCTGAATCCCCTCAATTACCCGGTTCGGGCGGAGTTCAATAGGGTGGTCTACGGTGGCGGAGAAATCGACTACACTTCGCTGATCTCAGGGACCCACATCGGCGGTTTCGCGGGGTGCCAGAATCTCTCGATGGCGCTGCCTCCAGAGGCTATGCGGTCAGTACAAAGGATTAGTAATTTGTTATGCTCTTTAATATGGTGGTAGAAATGTCCGATAATAATTCAATAAAGTTTATAGCGCCTCGAAAGTCGAGGAAGAAAAAAGTCTTTTTTTTTTGCCCCCTGTATACATGCAGCTGGCGGCTGAATTCGACGCTCACGCGGTCGGTGCCTTCAACAGATTGTTCTTTTTTTTTTGACTGCCAGCGCCCGTTCATAACACTGTGTAAAGATTGATGTCTTAGTCGATTGATCAAATCCCTTTCTTGGGGCGCGGCTACGCAGCAAGTCTACTTCTACATTCGGATCACGGAAGCCGTCCGAAATTTGACCTATGGACCAAGCGCGTAGTAAGGGTACCACTTGTTACTGCATTACCGCCGCCCATACTGTATAATGAGGTTTAATAATCGGCCCCTGTCTTGGCTGATCAAAAGTTTGTCTTTCTTTCTCATGATTTCGTTAATTGGTGCTAGGCACCACAGCAGTACTGAAAACTCATCTACATCTCCATTCTTCTATCCTCTCCCATCATCCCTCGCCAGAATCATCGTGTTGGAAAAAATGTGTAATCCCAGGATATCCAGGGTTCATTGTGTGGAACAGGTTAATTGTAACTGTTTTATAAAAAGTAGGATATTCCACATTTTCGTGGAGGATTGCATTGTATTGTGTTAGTTGTTAGCCTCCGTGAAGTCACTGCAAAAGAACATGTCGAGGAACCTGCTGCTTCAAGGCCATTTCCCCAGGTTTCATCGTTTAAGTCATCAGGAGCCTAGAATTGGATCAGTGTCATTAGTTGTCGGGTCGTTAACGCCCTGCAAACGAGATGTGCGTGAGGGAGAGTGGTGGAGTTTGGAGGGCAGCCAGTGCCGCTTCTCCACCGAACTGTTTCGCGCAGCGACGCTGGACGCGTGAATGGTGGAAATGGTGTCTACGCGGAGTGTTTTCGAGATAGAAGTGGACGGGCGTGGTGGCGCGTTCGGGGGAAAGTTCGGCGTGATTAGTTGCTTGATAGTTGAGGCTTCATCCGTAGATTCTGTGGCCCGTTTTTCGGCTCCAGTCAAAACACATATTCAAAAAGACATTGATCCAAGTATCTGGACTTTTTCTCGGACATTCGCTCTCACTTGTGGGTCAGCGATGGGTTCGAATGACCTGTGTGATGGCTCACGTGGCCTCCCATCCAACTGTGCTATTTCGCATTGCAGGCACTAACCGACCTCCACGCGCTCTCCTTTTCATCATTTCGATTCCGTCGTCGTCTCAGCCACTCGTAACACCGGTTTCTTCCCGTTCATGCACGTTCGCTAGCTGACTCCACGTTGGAACTTTAGGAAAAATAATTCTATTTGATCAGTTTTTTTTTGTTTAGTCCTCCGTTGAGTCTCTTATCAGAAATCTGTCGTATTCTTTTATATTCGTTGCAGTGGATTCCTGGCATTTTGTTCTGGAAGGTTTAATGCTGTACTGAATATGCTGTTCTTGTGTGTCTGTCCTGTTCTTGAACTTATAGTCGATTAGAAAGAGGGGGGGGGACAGAAGCGCTCGCGCTATTGAATGAAAGGGCGTTACTGCTCGTTATGTCTCCATATTTGATGATTCCTTTCTCGTTGGTTTCCCTTTCTTATTCGATCGATCACCATTTATTGATGTCGGCTCTTATTTTCGTTACCACCAGCTATCTTCATTAGGAAGGGCGCGGTTGGGCTTGGTGAGGGCACCAAATGATGCTTAGCAAAGTAATTCGGACCACCTTATGAGCATCTGTAAATTACTGTAACCGTAGTGGCTCAATTGTACCATCTCGTAGCTTCACAAGAATTTGCAAATATCACTAAAGTATAACCTGTTATTTAATATAGACCGCCATAAAGGAAGTAGCGAAGGTGCAAAATGTCCCTGCCAAGCCGAACAGCGCCTAAAGAAATGTTCTGATTTGCTACAAGGCAGAGCATCGTAGTGCTGAACCCATCATGGGAGGGTCGTATTTAGTCGCTAGACAGGCATTTTGCCTCGAGAAAGAATAATCTGCCCGAAAAGTAAATGTTTATGGTGCTGTTTTCGGGAACCAACTAGGATCCTTCATAGGGGATTTTTTTCGCATTCTTGTGCGAAGCACCATCCACTGTCCCCCTTCCATCTCCTTGCTGGAAGACTGTTCCCTTCCACCTCCGTGCTGGAAGCCCTCCTCCTTCCCCCGAGAGGACCACGCCTTTTTACCGCAAACATAATTTACCTTCTCATTGCCCACGTATATTCTCGGTTAATTCCGTTTTCGCTACTTTTTCACAATTCCATCTCGTCACACATATACGTTGTTGAATGAAATTCCATATAACGATGACACTTGACACTTGATTCCGCCTCCGACGGCACCGCCCTCTTTTGTAGGGTCTATAAAGTTTTGCGTCATTAGAACTTTTTTAATCTTTGGAGTCTCTTGCAATGAGACTTTTAAGGGCTCTTCATTTGAAAGTTGAACATTCAACCCAGCTCGATGCTGTAGCTTGAGTGGAGTAATAAGAGCAGAAAACGGTTCGAAGAGCAAGTAGCGCTAAGGGGAAGGGCATTTGAAGGACTCCTTGTGTAAAGTGGGATTATTCTCACTCTCTGATTATCCCGTCTCAGAACCTAATCCTATCCTATCTTCGTGCTAATCCTTTTTAGGTTAAGGAATCTTTTCGTTTTTCTCGGAGTTTCTTTCTTTCTGAGCTTGTACGCCTTATTGGGTCGTCTCTGACGTCATGTTTATCCATATTATGGCAATCCCAGTTTTGCGTAAGTGGTCCTGGAACGCCATGCCTCCACTTCGTAGAACTGCACCTGAATCACCTCCCCTCGTGTCGCTTGTTATGGTTAGCGATATCGGAGAAGGCCAGTTCGCACCAAGTAATGCTGGACCCAAGATAATCAGGGACTCAGACTAAAATAGCAATCACTCAGAGTGTTTCTAGTACTGGAGCAGTCCATTTGGCCTCAGTTTTGGTTTTATCTTCGGAATGTGGCTTTCGAATATTGCCGTAAAGCTGCGTTCTACTTTCTGTCGCCCCCTTGAGCGTTTCAGAGTTTGCGAAAGAAGATAGAACTAAGGGTGTCGATCCAACGTTTAAACGCTCTATCGACTATGCTTTCCTAGTAGGGCGTGCAATTGGAACAGGTTCACTTTCGTACAAGTCTTTGCAGGCGCTTACAGGACTTTACAAAACTGCTCGGGATTTTGAAATTCCGAAGCAAATATGGAGCACCTTCGAGCTGGTCCGGCTAACCCACAGCGCAGCGATCTGAGGGTACCAATCCAGTGCGGCTTTTCGCACATGACCCACGAAGCCTTCTTCACTCAAGAGGACAGTAAATTGGCAAACATTGGTCTGGGACAGAAAAACTGCTCTGTACCTCGGAGAAAAACTGCTCTGTACCTCGGCCGGCCCCCAAAAGTCTATGTACAAGCCCCATCGCATTCAGTAGGCCATTATGATTGGACAGTTAATGTGCGTAGCATCCCAAAAAGGGATTTCCAATGACGTAAGCTCCATTTAGCTTTGAATAATTTTACTAGCTATCACTATTCCTCATTACTATTGAAATTTGTCCTTTCAAAGGATTTTGCCTTACTGTCGGTTGAACGCCCTTTTTACTCTGCCCTCACTGGTATCTGAAAAGCTTGAATGGAGGGTGCGCACAGCAAATACCGATTCACCTTGCCTGTGGTCCAATACCACTCGAGAACCTGTTCCTGATCAAGTTTTTCCGAAGTTGTTCGATCGCGTAGGCAGTTTAGGGATGAATTGAACTGAATGGGCTGAATAACTTGGAAGCTGCCGCACAATTTTCCGAAATCCTCTTTCTTTTCTGGATCTGAACACATTTTCTGAAGTTATAATCCTCAACAAACGTGATGAGTCATTTTAATTGTAGAAGGTCGTTTGGTAAATTGTCACATTTTGTTGATTAAGTTGAAAATTGGTCAATTTCAGAAAACTAGTTCCTTCTTCCTGCCTTTGTGCAGTGCAAAGTTAGTGCCGATTCTGACAGACTGCCATCATGACGCGTAAGTTTTGCTTTCAGTTTTAGTTAGTTTTCATTTTTTCATTTAACGAACTTTTTTGCATTTCCTTGTCATATCCATTTATTTAACTTTTTCACACGCTATTTTTTCGACACTCTTCTTACTTTCGTCTTTTTTCGGTAATACAGTTGGGCAAATATTTTTTTCTGTTTTGCTGAATAGGAGCTAGTGAATACACAGACTTTCATTCACCTCGGGGAGGTTTGAAAAACTCCGCAGACCATTCCTTGGCACTATTCGGCTTGAAGGGGGTATTTACTTTCGCTAGTTCTTTTTATAGGTCCATGATAACTAACAAGTCTCGCGTTGGTCAAACTGTAGACTCATGTTAAGCTGCGGATATGCTCGAATGAGCCACTTTGCTTACAGAAATTTACAGGTTTCACAAGGTGGCCTGTACAAGCTCAGCTGTACAGGCCACCTTGTAGTTAGTACCAAGACGATGTACGCGAGTCGTTTTTCCTCAATCATTTCCGGGAAGAGAACGAATCACTATTGCCCAGTGAAGAGGCGTACCTTGCCTTAGAGGCACGTTGCGAGTTCATTTGATGTGCAGGCACCGTCTTGGACAAGGTAGTCCTGTCCGCGAGCCCGGAGGAACAAGCCACATAGGATATCCATTCTCGAGCTCAAAACAAGGCAATAACGATGCCACCAGTGCCGACCAAGCCGTGATGCCCTGCCTTATTAGCCCTTACCACAACCTGACCGTCATTCGCACATCAGCCTTTGTGGAGGCTGGATTGGCTGCGAATTCCCACGATAGCCTCTTTCCCTCACTATGTCAGAATCCTTCAAGCTTGCCTCCCTCCCACCTATGTTCGTAAAAAAGCTCTGTTTGGCATGGAGGCCTATCGGAGTCATTCCAAAGGTTTTCTGCTTCGCTGTTCACCATTAACTACCACCTTGTCATAAGCTTGCACCCCCATCCACTCTTTCTACTGTTGTTGATCGCGGGTAGTGATTAAGGGGAGGGAAGCTTTTATGTGGCCTTAATGGTGTTGCAACACGTATGAATACACAGCGGACTGATAGGCCCAGTGTGCAGGTGTTACCACTCATATCTACAAGTAAGTAGGTGAAACTTGGTGGATTAACCATCCTTCCACCTTTGTCACGGGCACATATTCACCATGACGGCCTGCATTTCTTCGACTTTGCGCATGATAAATCGACAGAAAATCGCTGCCATGTGAGCACAAGCAGGTCTAGAAACTCTAAATTGGGCGCCAGTTTGGCTTGGAAGCGGGAAGGGAGCCCACTTTGCGTTGCTGCCACGACCATTGGACGTGTCGAGCCATTCAAATGCGAGAAGGTGTTCTTGTGGACACGGAATGGTACCTCCAGCATGTTTGTGTAGACTTGTTGGGCCCTTGTAAAGAATGCCTCTATACTTCTGTAAAACACAAAGCTGCCATACAGAATACTTGTAAACCGGAAACTAGTTGAGGCTATGCTCGGGCAAATCCCCCTCCCCCCCCCCCGCACCGTTTCCGTACGGGACCCAAAGATGTAGTACAAGATTACACAGCGAACGAGTGAAGGACTAGCAACAGTTATATTTCAAATACTGTCGTTCGCATCAAGGTCGCCTGCCTCTCCCAATCTTTCCAGTTTGACCACGCGTCTATTCCATGCGAAAGCCTACTGCCCAAAAAAGTTTAGTTCGCGGGCTGGATACTGCTCAAACCAACATTCTCTTGCTTATTGCTTGTAACACGTGTTCAATTAGCTACAGTGCGTTGCGCCACGAATTGTTCACAATCGGACGTCTTATTGAGCCGAAAAGTTTACGGCACATGTTCGCTCAATGCGCCTTAAAAGGAGCCATTTTGCGTATTCGCTTTCCTTTGTGTTAGTTCATGTCTGATAAACAGAACAAGATGTGACGAGTAACTTCTGTGGAGCTGCGAAATGGCGGGACTGAACTTTTGGTCTGGTCTAAAAATTCGCGGGAGGTGGCTTGTATAAGCTCAGCTGATTACCATCTGTGGGCCCCCACCAATTCCGAAACTGCGTCGAGCTACGCGCTTCAGCTTTGCGCTCCCCACCTGTTGGCCACTTTTCCTCTGTTCTAGCTATTGTGTCCCGTATGATTCATTTTTAAATGAAGGCCTTGATGAAATCAGTTATTTGTTATTTCTTATATTGATTCATTAAATCACTTTTTCTTTCTTTAATGACAGAATGCTATCAGAGAGCTTATTATGAAATATGTTTATCCAGCGTTGTAATAGGTGGAAACCAGCGGGATCTTGCACGCGAGAGGAACTTGAAGAAGCAGTTGGAACAAAAGAAGAAGGCCGGAGCATCTGCGAAAGAAGGAATGCGGTATGTGTAGATGTCCTACGTATTTCATTTGCTTGAGCCACGATTTGTGAGTGCTTCAATTATCTTATTTTTCAATTCACCTCATTTCATTAGTTGTGGTTCTATATTCCTAAATAGTTTGCAGGCGGCGATTTCGCGGTGGCGGCCGAAGCAGCTGTGCCAGAGTGGCGTTGTGGGTTGTGGGCGCCATTCTTTCGTACAGATGCGGCTGTGTGCCGTTGCGAACTTTGCGGAGCTACAGTAACCTCGCACCTAGTTCCATTATTCGTTGGGGACGTAGCACCTTATTGAGTTTTGGTGGATTATATTAAAGTGTCACATCTGTGAGTATTTTTTAGTCCTAGACTCTTCCTGTGCAGTAGCCTCGTGGAAGGAAGCGATATCATCGACCGAAAACCTCTAATTTACATACGCATAAAGTACTCCCATGGTTTCTCCAAATTCGCGTAATTCACATACGCATGAAGGGATCAAACGCATTACGAAGTAAAAAAAATAAGGGAAGCAAGTAAAGTAAGTGGTCCCTCTACAGAGGTCCCCTTGAAAAAAGTTACATAAAATGTGGTAAACCATAGAGTTATGAGTGAGTATACATTCAGTACTCCCAACCCAAGGATGCTCCCACGGTTTCTCCACGCTCCATATTGTTGGGGAGCGTGGCAAACTCCGATTTATAAAGCCGCACGCTTTCGCCTCTCGCCGAAATCATAAAAGTCTGGCACTCGTCAAATCGCTGGTCTAGGAAGTGAGTCGAGCAGAACGGTAGTAAAAAACCACAGTAACTTTACAGGACATGTTTACCGTTCCCAAGAAGAGATACACCGTTTCCGTGTGATGGTGACCAGTCCCCCCGGCAGACTTGCAGGGCTTCTCATTGTTTGCGCCCCTGACTTTCGTAACTCGAAAATTTTTGTCGAGGTTATGTCATTTGCTGTATCATGAAGAGCTCTCTTATTCCAGTCTGCTCCACAAAAATAAGCAGCTGCAATCAAACATGGACTATGGCGCAATCGCAGTATGTACACGTATTATCACATAACCGCTATCTTTTCACATATATTAACAGAATAACACATAGAGTCCGCTATCGTGGCCCTTTGTGCTTTGCCTGTTGGGGAATGGTGACGAAGGGGAAGCTATCTGAAAATCTGTATCCCCCTCCGCTCGAATATAGACGCATCTTCCACGAAGTCTCTCCTCGACATTGAATAAAACTGGGCGTAAGGTCACTGTAGCCCCGCAGTGTACGCAATGGCACACAGCCGCATCTGTACGAAAGAATGGCGCCGTGGATGGTTGCCCAGTCATACTTCACCACTACGTTAGCCAAGAGTCTCGTATTACCAGCAGGGCACGCACTGCCATTGAGAAGAAATTTGCAAAATACGTTGCTCCACTTCGCCCACTTTTTCGCATGTTATTTCCCTAAATCCCTACTTTCCACCCTTGAAATGTGCTGCCTTGAAGCGGAATAGGGTGAGGGGGGGGGGAGGTGGGGTGGGGTGGGGTACATCGCGCTCGTGAAATGGGAGGAACAGACCGAAACTGAGAAAGAAGTGAAGAATGTCAAAAACCAAAACCTTTTTATTCAGAACATCCTCTCCCTAACACCCCCCCCACTCCAACCACTTTGGGGATCCCAACGATGGGGTCCCAAATATCACATAAAACCAAAGTGCTACTGAAATCCACTTGAGCCCAGTAATTTTTTTTGCATTTTATCCTATTCCACGAAAGCAACTAGCTCAAGCGAGTCGAGCAGAAATGAAATCTTACAAATTCGGGATGTCCTGAATTTTTAATTGCGTGAGGCTAGCATAATCTCGGGAAGGTTTCTTTCTATTCAGATCCGATGTTAGTGCCTCGTACGTTAGGGATTGCCCTCCCTCTTTCCTCCTCCCCCTCCCCAGCTCGACAGCAGTTTTTGGGGAAAATTCGGAAGTTGCCAAAGTTAGGATCGGCAGTGGGGAAGGGAGTCGTATCGAAAGAGAAACTCTTGAGGAGGTCGTATTTTGCATAATTTCTTCCCAGCGAGAGGGCGTGCCCTGGTTTATGCCACTGGACGGAAGGCCAGTACCTGGGCTCGTCCTGAATGACCGGATTTCTTGGCACAA
>MU939678.1:0-18483 GCA_036418165.1 Cooperia oncophora
AACACGGAACGGTTCTATACACAATGAAACTCAGGAATCCTATGATCTTACCTATGCAACACTACTTTTCAATCTCACCACAATCTTGCCATGAGGAAATAAATAATCCCAAAACTGAGTATTTGCAAACTGAAATAAGATCATAAATTGCTCACGTGTTCGGTCTTTGTTCCAAGCGTGGCACGTAATAGGTCCTATTCCGAGATTCCAGTGCTGCACAGGAGTGTCCCTCATCTCTGAAATCCACAGCCCTTCTTGTTTTGACTCTCTCACGTCCAGAAAAGGACCAAACACTGCAAGGGATGAAAGAAATCTAGACCCTTGACAGGGGTAACAGCCGGGAACAGAAAATACAATTAAGCAATCTGCAGCGCATCAGTAATTTTATTCTATTTTACATCTGCGCTCAACAAACGTTAGTAAGCAAATCGGTCGTGTAGCAGTAGCTATCAGAACAGAAATATAACGCTATAACGCAAAAATAAAGTTGTTTGCAGGAGTTTTTATGGGAGGAAAACTGAAATACCAGCCATTGACCACTATCCTTCAAAGCGTGTTCATACTTCGCGATCGAGCGACTATTCGCGCGATTTAATCGAGTGATTCGATCGCGCCTTTCACTCGAACGATAGGATCGCGAATTCTGAACGCGGTCTAAACGCGCCAGTGAGCTCAAGAGTAGAACGAGCAGAACAGATGTGGCGAAAAACAAAGGTTCGTCCGAGGGAGGACGAAACAAACCACCCAAATTCACTTCTTCGATACATTCTTGTTTGTTTTACCCCACAACAACAAAGTAACTAAGAGTAGAGTACAGATCGCATCAATTGATTCAGCTTTTATGACAACTGCAACACCATCATCACGTTTTCATCGGTTCGAAATTCTGAAATGTACGGTTTTCTAAAGTACTGTCCGCTGCGGATGACCTCAGTGAGCCTGGATGTGGCACGCCGCCAACGCTTCCTTCAAAACGACTGATACGAGCGATATGATACAGTCGCTGCTCGCTTCAATAACTGGTATAAAAACGGATATCGCGCCGCTCTAGCCCCTCTCCCTTTCAACGAGCCCCATCTTCCGCAGCGAACCCGTGCCTAGCCATGC
This sequence comes from Cooperia oncophora, assembly GCA_036418165.1. NCBI lineage: Eukaryota > Metazoa > Nematoda > Chromadorea > Rhabditida > Trichostrongylidae > Cooperia > Cooperia oncophora. The sequence continues at coordinate 1,108 of MU939678.1, forward strand.
CCTCTTTTTCTGAAACGCCCCATCATCTACAGCGATAAAGACGGTACTTTCAACTACGACGAAAAAGGGAGTAGATAGCAGGGTGCGGGCTCGGTAAACGTAATCCAGAAACAGACGCCAATATGAGATGAAATCCAGCGGACTTTCAACACTTATGACCGGAGAAAACAAGAGGCTGTTCATATCAGCGAAATTTCATGGCCTCCATCGCTGATTGGTAGGGCCACAGCTTTCTCGCTTAAGAGAAGAATTTTTGTAGAAAAAACTGATTCTTTTTCTGTAAGACATTAAAACGAATAAACTGCATTGAGCGAGCTTTGACGGCCATTAGAATTCTAAAGAGCACTGATATAGAGAGGCGCCGAGACAGCTATTGGTTTGTGACTGGATTTCATGGTGAGAACGCAATCCGGACTCAAAGCCAACATCGCGGCCACAAAATGCGGTAGTGAGGCTCAAATACGTATTTGAAAGTGCTAATTGACATGTCTGTGGCAAGCGAAAGAAACCGTCAAAGACAGTCTAGATAAGCTCCCATTATTTAGGGGCCAACAGGAGACGAACAAATAAGGCCAGGAGGTATGTGTTCAAATGGGTTCAGGCTTGTTGACGATTGCGCCTTGCAAATGCTGTCTTAGCTCCAACTCATGCCACTATAGTTTCGGAATCCGGAAGCGGCCAAGAATGTTCAAAACCGCAATGAAAGGCCCTTTGTGAGCAAGCTCGACATCCCTTGCCACTACAATGGTTCAAATAAACATAGAAATCAATATCAAAAGAAAACCAGTAGCAGGGACTGTCAGGGCGACTTTCATGGGCCACCCAAGGGAACACATGGATGGCGTCAAGCCGGCGGCGGTCGCCTCTATAATCAGACCCGTCCGCACGGCGCGTGTCGCGCGCGGTCCCCTTTGACACGCTGCCGGTTTCACTAGTTATGGGCGCTATTGAGAAGCAATTGCCACTGATGCGGCAGATATAGCGTTGGATAGGGGTAGCCATGAAGCCTAATACGTCCTACAAGTGCGAATTCATCGATAGGAGATGAGAGTAAGGTACCTGCTCTTCTCCTGTAATATGTTCCTAGAAATCCCCATCATGGATTTCTAGGACTGAAAATGACCAACTTTGATTCGAAATTGGATGACTGAAATAAAACCCTGAGCACCACAATATCGATAAGGAGCAACCTACACCGGCGGTTGCCAAGGATGGCCGAAATCCTAACTTGTTTTCTTGAAGTACGCTCACTAGAGAAAGCGAACACGACCATGCGATGACCGTTTATCGTCCAAGGTCCTGTTCTCAGCCAAGCCATTCTGTCGAAGTGCTATGCAATTCAGGGAGACGATTTTCACCAATATGATGGGTTTTGCCAAATTCATCTACTTTGACAACCACTGGAAGTCGTTGGTTCTATTAATTTGAACATTCAGGAAGTGAGGTCGTGCGGTTTATTGCCCTGAATTCACATTAGCTGAGACTTTCTCGAGGGAATCAGCGAGTTTCAAAGATTGAGCGTGAGGTCCCAGTTAGTCAAATAGCTGACCGAAATTAGGATGTCTCGCAAAGAACATGTCCTTCTTATCGAGTGATTATGATGTAATGGATGTTCAGAAGCAAGACCGCTCACAGAACTTTCGAAGAAAGTTGCCATCCACTTCACGCTGTGTTTTGTGGCGTAATCGAAGTCATTCCAATGGGCTTTGTCGATGGCCCATGCTTCATTTATTGCGCTTCTTTATATTCAATATGTGAAAGCTTTATAAGTCTGTGAAAAACCATTAAACTACATTGGTGGCCACTACTTCCAACCTTAACATTTCATTCCCTAGCATTCTCACGAGCTGTAACTATACAGTCGAGTCATTTCTACACAATTTCAACTTCGCGTCCTCGTCTCCTGCTCGCAATCTCTGTCAAAACCACGAATGGCAACATGCCAAAGGCAGCGCGCGCGACACGCGCCGTGCGGACGGGTCTGATTATAGAGGCGACCCAGGCCGGCGATGGCACGACATATTTCAAGGAGAACTGCGACGCGCTGCGTGTTCGCCGGTGGAGCGCATTATTCCGAATCGGGCGTGTTTACTGGCCACACTGTGTGTACTTCGACCTCTCCTGGAGTGTCGAAGGGTTGTAGCTGGTCAATTCAAGTAAACTGCTCCCGTCTCCTAAAAAATGGTCGTACCTGCAATTCGACACTCTTCCGCTTCTCACCACTAGGGTTTTTCCTCAACAAACCTCAGGTTGGCTGCCATGATGTGACACCAGCTCTTCCGGTTGTTCAGAAGGTACCCATGAAGCAGGCGTCTTCTACTGTCTAGGAGGCTACTATTAATGGCATTTAAGTTTGCTGATGTCATCGAATTGATATACTTCCAATTCCGACACTTTTGGATTCCTGGCCCCTCCTTAATCTTACGGGGCATTTTGCAGACCGACAGGACAAGCGCGGGGGAGGCGTCAATGAATCGATTATTGATTCGAGACAAGGCAGGAGGGGAGTAGCATTTGTGGGATACAGTCTGTGGCTTTTTTGCGACGTAGGAACAAGTCATACCGACGCACGCCTCCCCTCGAATATTGCCACCAAACCACCGTTTCAATGCGGTATCAATGGTGTCCAGTTCCGAATTACTCCAGAAATCACTTTGCATCACAATGTCACGGGAAAATGACATCTCAGAAACTCTCCGAACTCCGGCTTAATGCACGGATTGCGGCATTTTGGAGATTCTTACACTTCTCGTTACCTTGTACCTGTGCGAAATCAAATTTCCTCCACACTTCAAAACTTAGAAGGGATTTCTTTTCTCTGTGTTTATCTCTATACTCTCACCAGTTTTGTGAAGTATTTCTGCCGGAAATCGTCTGCGAATACGAAGAGAACCTCTAAAATGGCAATGGTCTGGAACGGGGCAAATCCAACTAGCACCAGCCAAGCTGGTAATGGCTTCCGAGATAAAACTCTGATAAAAGTCGACGCGGCCCTCCGTCGACGAGGTTTACTCGATCGTCTCTGCGAGTGTGCTGTGGTAAATACTCGTGCTGTTCATCTTCCTGTTCGTAGCTGTGACTTCTTTCGTGAGCAGTTCTGACGTCACAGTCTATTCTGAGAAGTTGCAGATATGTCCGTTCTAGCTCCAAGCCTGTTACGGTTGCGGTTGGGAAAAGATCAGTTGTTCAGCGCTGTACGAGGTATCTCTGCGTCTTGTAGTGCGCAGAAGTGGAAATGTGAGTCCTTTACTAGCAATGTTTTCTTTTTAAAACAATAGCAAGTGACTCAGTCCTGGATGGTATGCTAATCTCTCCATTGCGGGATATGGTGCTCTGCACTAAGGCCGCGTTCAATTAACCTTGGCAAACTACGGAAGAAATACAGAATCATTGCGGAAATGACGAAAAAGCAATTACGTACGCAAATCGACTGAAGAAAAGCAGAAATGCCGATATCTGCAAGGAAAGTGACGTGAATCTACAGAAAAGGCGGAAACTTGCAAAATTGTGGATATAAATCGATATGTGTTTATTGCTTTTCGCCACTTCATTTCCATCTCTGAAAAGGTGGCTGAAAATCACAGCGTCCCGACATGGAGCTTCATGAGTTGGAAGGAAGTGCTGCTGGAGAATCTTGCGCTTGCACCGTCGATTGAGACGAGTTATTACTTTGTAACGAGTCGAATAATTAGAAGGATCGAATGATGCGAAATTCTATATATGTTAATTGATCTCCGATTCTCCAATTTCTCAGACTATTGCAAATACTGTCATTTTGCGATTTTTCCATTTTACCAGTGACGCACGAACGTAAACTGTTTCGAGTGCCTCTCATTTTGCAGCCTTTTCAAGCAGCTTAAGAAATTCATTCATTAGTCAATCTTTTACGGGTCAGATTCAAGATAATTTCTCTTGATACGAGTTAGTTCCTGCGGATGAATAGGCTTAGTCAGTTATGAGTAGCGCTACGGAATCAATACTCCTTCTCCCAGCTCTTGAAGCGGGTATGCGACAACAATTGGTAGAACGCGAGTGACACGAACGTTATGAGACAGTCTTGTTACTTGCTGGCTGCAACAACTGGTGGAGAACGGGACCAGCATCGCGCGAAACTCTGCCAGCCTGACACGCACCCTCCTCTGCAGGAACTGGGTTCAACTGACAAGGGAAGGATACCAACTCGTCCTGGCCATTCAGAATGAGATGTATACTCCTAGGAGCGTCTCCGGATGCTGATATCAGATCTGACTTCCAAATCTGCTAAACGATTCTGGGTGGAGAGTTACGGACCTTTTTTGCTACCGTGCTTAACCATTGCGGTGCGACCCCCTGCCCATGCTTTGCGCTCGTAAACCCCTCGTGACCCAGCTGCCGCCGTGGCTCGATGGCGCAGCAGGTAAGTGGATGGCTTCATAGTAGTGAGACGGAGGTTCAAATCCTTGATGCATTTCGTAGTTTTGCTTTTTCTTGAAACGCATGCTAAACACTTGGGAAGTAGTTTTGCGTACCTGTCCGACCACCAAGACCCCCTCCCTGCTACTTATTGAGCCCCGCGAACGATTTTCGTGGAAACTTACACTTTTGCCTAACTAGCTCAAGCAAGGGACCAAATACACATGCATATCTGCTTGGAGCTCGTGAACTGCGAGATTTCATCATCCTATAGGATGACAACGTGTGTGGCCAACGAAAGAATTCGTCATCTCTGGTAGCTCTCTTCACTCACGCCCACAATATCAGCCAACATCTTTGCGACCTGTCCACCATAGTTGGAAATGTTCTGCCGGACTCTGGTGCTATCACACCTAGTGAAAGAATTCGGGTCTTGCGATATTGTTTGATCACTATCCCGCAAAGAAAAGAAGATTGCAGAGAGTTTCTATCCTATTGTGCGCGACGCACTGTACTACAACCGTATAATCGACTGCGAGGAGATAGCTTCGTGAAGGACGAACATACGGATCCTTTCTGGGCATCTGAAGATAACGATGAATCCCTTCAGAGCATCTAGATTTGAACAATTTCTTTCTTAATCCTGGTATTCAGCAGGTTACCTTGACACTCATCCAGACGAGTTCGAGAGTTCTCTCCAATATTGCATTACATATCATCTGGAGGGAATCTGTGAGAATAATGGTTGCAGCGAAATTCTTTTTATTCGCAGCTCACACTGTGAAGAACTTTTTTGCTCTAACCATTTTGTATTGGGATATCACACTGTGCTCGCTTAAAGGCACAACCTGCGATAAATCGCAATCACAGATAGTGCATTAGGGGTTCGCATAGACTAGACGACAATGTGCTGTGTAACTCGGTAATGAAAAAAAGGCAGAAAAAACTCGTCACCCGCCTTACAATTAGATAGAACCCCATTTCAAGCCACTTTGTACGTGCCCAGTGAGCTCCATCTCCTACACTACGCCCTCATCACACAGCTTATTCACTATAAGAACTCTACGACCTTACAAGTGAGCTTACGATTTTCATGCTTTTTCGTCCTGCAGCTTCGTTTTCATTGGATGATGGGCTTTGAAGGCGGAGTCTGGAGACCGAGCCACTGGTAAAGGAGTGTCCTCTTTGGAGCTATATTGCGTTATAGCACCCCTCCCTAACAATTTTTTCGCCGTAAACCAGTACAAGGTTGTTCCTTGCGGACCACTACCCTCGCGACACCATATTTCCAACTTTATTCCTGATCGTGGACCAAGCCTTTGATGTTTCCCATTAAATACGAAAATATATGCCTGAAGCTGTCACGCCAACACCATCAAAATGAATGCTTTCACTGAAGTTAAAATAAAACCCCTGAAAAGTCGCACATAGGCCCTAAGAAGCAGGGAGGGGTCTTGGTGGTCGGACAGGTACGCAAAACTACTTCCCAAGTGTTTAGCATGCGTTTCAAGAAAAAGCAAAACTACGAAATGCATCAAGGATTTGAACCTCCGTCTCACTACTATGAAGCCATCCACTTACCTGCTGCGCCATCGAGCCACGGCGGCAGCTGGGTCACGAGGGGTTTACGAGCGCAAAGCATGGGCAGGGGGTCGCACCGCAATGGTTAAGCACGGTAGCAAAAAAGGTCCGTAACTCTCCACCCAGAATCGTTTAGCAGATTTGGAAGTCAGATCTGATATCAGCATCCGGAGACGCTCCTAGGAGTATACATCTCATTCTGAATGGCCAGGACGAGTTGGTATCCTTCCCTTGTGAGTATCAGTCAGCTCCATGCATAAGTGAATAATTGCATTTCTTTCCGCAAGGGAGGGATGGCACGTCGGAGTGTCCTTCTGAAATTGTATATATACCGTATGGTGTGTCTTTGGGCACTGACTACGATTCATTTTCCACATCTGACACAGACCTCTATGTACAGAATTATGAAAGGCTTTTCTTGGCTTACGCACCTTCAAAACGAATTTCGGGATGACGCTGCTTCAAATGAGAGACAAATTGCATCACATTGCAATTGAATTGCAAGCTGGAAGCCATCCACACAACTGCTGACCTTCGGTGCCTCATCCGAACAGCCTTACGCCCGCGATTCGTATTGCTTGTGAATATGCCGCAGTCACAAAACCTTAATTCGGAAAAGTTGCGAATATGGACAACTACTTCATATCATCATCAAAAGGCACATCAGTGGGTGTACATTAGGTTTCAAACGATTCTCACCTCAGCCGACCCTCCTTCCCTGGTCATTTCTAGGTTTTTAGGTTGGCCGAGGTAGAGTTCATGGTCCTACTGACTACAATCACCATATGGTAATAATTGCGTTTCAGTCACCGAAAAAGTGGAAAATGACGTGACTGTTGTGGCAATGGAAGAAGTCCCGGAACCACAGCCGCCATCCAGTTCTCATTGCGCCCTTTGTACATGCACCATTCCTGTTAAATTGTCATACAGGTACTACTACATTCTTCTTAATTATCTACTGATCACATCACTGGGTTTTTACTTTGCCCACCTTTTATGTACTGAGGGGTTAAGGTAATTTGCCGTGAAGCACTCTATATCCAAGTTCGGAGTGCGGGTTTCCCTCTGTTCACCTTCCCCCTTCCTCGATTCCGTGTTTCATATTCCGTTCCATTTAGCTAGAGTGTTTTTTTACTTCTAAGCTTCTGAAAGTAATTGTTTTGCTGTGTGAGGCGGAGGTGGTGTGGCAGTTGCAAGTGGCACGCTTACCACGCGCTTTTTCCGAGGATCGAACCTGGATCAGTCTCCGCCCGAGCCAACGAAGCCTTCTACCCTCTAGCTTGATACCAGATCCATTTGGGAGGATAAGAACAGTAACTTCTTCATCACTACATTAGGCCCGCCGGAAGTCATTGTATAATATAAGGCACATCGCATAACAAGAAGGTACGATTCTGAATGGAAGTAGAATGCGTGCCGCAACCCACAAAAGGGTTGATCAACAGCGAAGCGATCCTTTATGTGCTATGTCTGGGAGGAAGGGTAGTAGAGCGGAAAGTGGCGTCGCTTGCCGCGTGCGATCATTGTTAGATCACTTCCTGGGCCTGCTCCGACCCGGGCTATCCAAGCCTCTACCCCGAGCACCGGGGCCGGTCAGTGTTTAGCAAAGGTTGTCCGGGAGGGTAGAAACAGTAAGTTTTTTTATCGACAGCTCCCTTTGTAAATGTATGGGCTGAATTGTATTTTAAAACATCACCGCGGTTTCAAACGGAAGAGATATCCCAACAAAGATCGATGAATGCTGGCGGCTTTTTTGTTCCTACTTTTATACTTCACTGTGTTCCTGTTCCTATTGTCTGAAAAATTGTACGTAACGACGTAACGTTCATGTTTCAGTGACGTTCTAATCCTCGAGCAGTTTATGCGGGAAGATGGTACTGTTCTTCCGCGCGAACTCACAGGACTATGTAAGAAGCAGCAACTGCGACTTGAGAGGTGCGACGCATTGTTTTGTATCATTTTCGTTTGCATTGACCGTAATCAATACACCGCCCAGAAATCACGAATTTCGCTTCGAATCACTCATAACTGGGGACTCTTGCGATAACGGTAACTGTGAATCAAACATCACCTCAGAACAATTTGATGTGGTCGCTTTCATGTGGCTGTACTGTACCGGCCCATTATCACTGATTTCGAGGACTTGATGTCACCGTATCAGTACCGGCTTTTATTGCGTGAATTTAGTAATCTTTAGCGAAAACGGCTTTTTGAGACAACTTCCTCCAGTGCAACTCTCTTCCGCTTGATTTTTTCCGTTACAAGTGCTATACCCCCTCTCGTCCTCAGCCCTGTCGACTACAATATTTTATTTGAAAGAGAAGTTTTGGGGAGTCATGTTTTGCTAATTTTTCTCAAAGTGATGATGCGCCGTGATTTCCTCACGCTATAGCCTTCTGGCAAAGATAAAGCTATTCAGTCGCTCAGGCTATACTTTTCCCTTTAATCTTGTTGTGTTCGTTTAGATGTGTAATGCAAGCACATTGGGCCGGATTATTCCCAGACAAAACCGTACCCGATTTCGATAGGGCAGGATATAAACGATTCAACAGGTAAGACTGACGTGCGGTTACATGGAATCATTTCATTTTTTTAAAGTTACTAAAGCATTTAGTCAAAAGTAAGTGGCACGCGAAATTCCCAAGTTGTGTGTAGTTGTGTAGAATCAATGCCCCTAGCGGGACATAACTCAGGACGCGTCTTAACATACCGAGCCCACCTCGCCCGCACACAAATGTCGGACGGATGCTGGTGTTGCGAAGTACAGCATGAAGCCAAGGGACTGATATGAAGCGGCTGCGGTGCTGCATAGATATACTCAAAATCCCTGAGATCGGGTAGGCGTGGCTGCGTACTTGATTTTAAAATGGCGGCGGCCCAGGTTTTCGTGAGATATTGTCATTTTGGAGCAGTCGTAATCATGTCTACATCTAACACAGAACAAGATAGCAGTTGTTTCAAATTGAAGTATCCCACGAGAAACCCGTCCTGTGCCATGCTCAAAAGCCACGCCTACTCCGTCTCAGGGATAAGTATTTATGAGTACATGCATGCAGCCGCATCTACCGTGTCGATGACCGGCACGATAATACCAGCGGGAAACTGTCCAAAATTGCTTCCTGAGTGTGAAACAAATCTTTTTTGCAGCTTTTCGACCGTTTCGCTTCGCTTTCTCGCCTTTTCTACTATGTAGCACCCTGCTACCATTTTAGACCGAGTACCAAATTATCGTGACTTATGCCTTTAGCAAAAGGACCTAGTCCTATAACAGGTACTGGTGGGGTAAGGTCTCTAACTACCTCCTGACTTTGACATCAAGTTATAACGCACTGTTTGTCAGACATTACCTCGCAGTCTTTGCGCGATTAGCTGTTTATGTTAATGTAGTAGATCAAAAAGCTGCCTATTGCTTTGACACAATTATTGCTTGAGATGTTCTTTCTATCTTGCGTTAGTTCACTAATGGAGTTTCAGATACTGGAATGATGATATGGATATGTATCGATTAAAAGAAAAGCAGGAACCGGGTACATGGTACTACATCAAACGGTATCCGACAGGAAATCAACCAGTACCTCATAGGAAACCTAAGCGACACTAAATGTAGATTTGTAATAGAGTTTGTTTTGTTATTGTATGCGTTGTTGGAGAAGTAAAGATTTTAAGTTTTGCCCCGTGTTCATTTTTAGTCGAGAACTGTTGTCAGCAGCACGTCCAGTGTACCTGTTTTTGTCTTATTCTTTTGTTCCTATTTTTAATTATATGTTCAATCAGGACCTCATGAACTTCTTAGGTTCCTATGTGATGTGAACCTCGCAAAGTTTTCAAAAGTAATCTGGAATGCGTCGTGTTCTTCCTCCATGCGTGGAAGAAATTGTTTTAAAGCTTCTCCCTTCATATCGGATATTAATCTTTGTAGTATTTATTTTCGGTAGTGTTAATTCGTCTATAGATATTAAGTGAGTTTTAGAGTGAATTCTAAATGGATTCGTTTCTTCACTATGTGTTTGTTTCTAGATCAGTTTCACCTACGACAGTTATCGAGTTGACGTCATATCCATGTCCTGTAGTTCCCGGTTGCAGTTGCATTGAACATGATGCCTCCAAAGTCGAGTGCGCAGGAATCGGTAGGTTTGACAAGGTATCGTCTCAGGAGTTCAAATAGTTCAGACGCGCGGTGATTTGGTTGCATAACGGTTGGCTTAGGGAGCTTTCAGCTATCCTCCCTTTTTGAATATGGATATAAAGACGCTTGACTGATTGTTTTGCCTCGCCCGTTGTTTGTAGTGAATTCAAAACAGTTGACAGCTGTCTTTTGTGTGATAAGATGGGGAACAGTAGAGAAAGTTTCCACCTGGGCCACAATTAGAATGATGGGATGCTTTGTTCCTCATTTCTGCTCTGGGGATTTTGTGTGATAAGATGGGGAACAGTAGAGAAAGTTTCCACCTGGGCCACAATTAGAATGATGGGATGCTTTGTTCCTCATTTCTGCTCTGGGGATTTTGGAATGAAAATAATCAGAATGGCTTTTTTTTTTGGGGGGGGGTGGCTTCTTCCCGTGGAGCTGTTATGAACCATTTGAGAAAATATCTTCTCCCATGTGTTGAGAAGACTGTGGTTGAACACTCAATGATAGTCGATGCAGGATTTAAGGAGCCAGGAGGACTCCTATGTTGGAAAGGATAAAATCTCGACGTTGATCAATCCCTTTGTGGGATGCGGCACACATTCTACTTCCATTCAGAATCGCAATGGCTGATTGAATGCGATGTGGCCTATACAGTGACTTGCGGGAACCAGCCCATGTACACTTATCTTCCCAGACAAATCTGCTACTAACTTACCGCCCCAGAGGGTAAACGACTTGGTTGAACTGGGCAGGAGTCGACCCGGGATTTGAACCCAGGACAGCGCGAGTGGTAAGCGCGCCACTTGTCACTACACTACCTCCGCCTACTTATATAAGTAGGCGAGTAGGCGGAGGTAATAGTTGTAGTAATAAGATAACATAAACTCAATTTGAACTTCAAACATTCCTTTTGAAACGTGGTACATTCGTAAAGAAAGCTTTTCCTTAGTCTAGCGGATAGTCTAGTTCACGAATGCATAGAAAGCCTGAATTTCTCATACTGTTTACACCAGTGACTGAGCTTCTTCAGTAATGTCCTTCGCAAAGTACGAACGCGGTCTAGCTTTAGTGTATGACGATTTTGAAGAAATACCGAATCTGCAGAGGATTAGAGACCAATTTGCGAAACTGGGAGAAGTGCAGAAATGCCGAAGTGAAGAAAAAAGGTGTGAAAGGGACTGGATATTCAGCCGCATTCTCTGTGGTGTTTTGTGAGAAATGACGAGCGCAGAATTTCGGTAGTTCAGCTAATTCTGCATTTCTTCCGATTCCGCTGGTTCGTAGTTTCTTCAAAGCGGTACGTATGGCTTGTTTTTGTCCTGATTCTGAATTTCTAGCAAGTCGTCATTCTAATCGATACATGTACTTTCTTCTGTCCGGAATTTTGTCATTTCTTCGGGTAGTTGCGTATAAACAAGATTGCGGGATTTTCGTGGGATATCTGAAGGCCCTTCTTCCCATACTATCATTTTATTCGCTGATAAAAAATTAATCAGTTCTTGGCTCTATCATGCTTTCTCAATGCTAGACAAAGCCCAGTTGTTTATAGGAGCTGATTCAATACCTCTCCTTGAGAAGCATTATTCATCTTTGCATTCACTGTATATAACAAACTGGGAGGAAGACCATCTCAAACTTGATGTTTTTTCTCGGTTGGCTGCTCTTGAAAAGTTATCGGTTAAGGGTGAGTCTGCAATTTTGTATGATTTCAGAGTTTGTCTCGTTTCTAGTGGCCTTCCAAACAGACTGTACTGAAAAATTTCAAGAAAAACACATTTGTCGGAGTCTGTTCCTCTATTCTGCGCCTCCTTTTACCTTTTGAGGTGCACGAATCCATTCTCATTCCTCTTTTACATATCACTCCCACCCCCTTGGTATCACTGGGAAATGGTCATAGATGCTCTACACAGGTGCCCTATGCCGTTTTGCTACTCCTCGTTTTGCTTACGGTCATCCTTTTCCTCGCTTCACTCGAAGGAATTGATTTTCTTCTTCTCTTTCAAAACAGTCAATTGTCCACCGATAACGGTCATGCGTTGCTTGGTGAAAATTGGTATTTCAGCAGTTCAATGCGACCTCACTCCTTACCGCTGCCCTAGTACAGCACCTTAAATTTAAACCCTTAAACTAAGTCATCTTACCTCTATATGCCTTCCCAGAATTCAACAAAAAAATGGGTCGTCGACCGGTGCCTGGGAGTTCCAGATCCCTCTTCTGCATTTTTCTCACAAAATATAAAACCCATCCCCAGCGAACTACTTCAATGCCCTCTCTCTCCCCCTGCTGAGGATTCTATAATGTTTGGTGGATGGGTGGAGTAGTGGTAGTAGAACCTATACGTGCTGTTAACGGTAGACTTCGGTCGCCACTATGTGATGTCGGCGACGGCGAGTGGATGACTACTGCATGGTTGAGGGCTCATATTGTTGTATTGCCTTCTTTCTGCTCCCAGTCCTTGTCTTGATGAAATCGAGGCTCATTTTGACCTTTTGTTCGTCTTTATCCGAGGATCTTCCTCTGTATTTTGCATCATTTTGGAAATTGATTTCCGCAGTTTTATCTATCCTAATCTACTTTTTTCCGATGTTATTTGTATATTTTTGTACGTTTGTGTATTTTTTGGCTGCCTTTTTTTGAATAACAGCAGTTTAATTTGTATTGTTATTTTTACAGAAAGTGGAATAAGCTCCGTTTCGCTCTCTTTGATTCTTGAATCGATATCTCATCTGAATCTTGATAATAATGAGTTTGCAGAGTGGGATCAGGTAGGACAATGCTCTTTTGTGATTAGATTTTTTCTTTTATGTTATATGTTATTTACCATGTTTATTTTCAGTTTTGTAATATTACTCGCAATATGCCTTCACTTAAAGAGCTCTCACTAAATAACAATAAACTTACACATCTTACACAATGCATTAGCGATTTGTCTGTGAATACGTTGAGTTTACGCGGGAATAAGGTAAAGTGCTACGGTTACAGTATTCTTAGTTGTACATAGTGGCAATAACGGCAATATTTAACTTTCAGATAGCTTCCATTAACTCCACTTTGAATGAAGGTATTCGCGATTTGGATCTTTCGTGGAATTCGCTTCACACAGTCACTGAAATTCACGATCAAATGATAAGTTTAAGTGAGTATTTATCCTCATACTTGAATAAGCTTACTCTTTTAAGAATTGTTCTCGACCCTTTTATCAGGAATTGGCTGAAAATCTAGCCGCACACCTACTTTCCAACTGAGCTATTTCACCGCTAATCGTCTCTCAGGCTCCTAAAACATCTTTAGCCTGATCATGATCTGCTACTATGCCTCGAAATACTTGCGCCCTTGTTTTTGCTTCTGCAGCAACGTAGAGTCGAGAGGAGCGGGGATGCAGAGGAGAGGGGATGTTAGATAGGATGAGTTCCACCGTTCTCCACCAGCTGTTGAAGCGAGCAAGTGGCAGGACTGTACCATATCGTTCGTTTCACTCGTTTTCTACCAATTATTGTCGCAACTGTCAGAGAACGGGTTTGGCGCCACACTCATACGCCTGACACGCCGTTTCATTGGCAGCGAACCTAAGGTGGTACGAATTTATATGTGTGTTTTTTTTTTTTTAACTCGCGTAAAAGGTTAAACTAAGGCAAAGGATTGGCTTTCTCTCCAGAGTGAGTTGGGGAAGAAAGGTTTGCAAATAATCCATTACCCAGAGATTTGTTCCTTTTGGTTGTTAGTGTTCTTTTATTGTGTTCTTTTGTGGATTTGTTAGCCACCATTTTAGAGCTTGTTATACAAAATATTTATTATGTTCCTTACTGTGTGATTACCAGGTTTGACAATTATTTTAGGGTGCGTTCGAGTATTATGCTGTTAGGAGTAAATCACGTCTATCATGGCTGTCAAACAGCATCTCTTTCCTTGTTTCGAACTGATTTTCTTACTCAAAATTTCTCGTTTATATTTCCATGTTCAGATCTATCTCACAACCCTTTGGCGGAAGCAGAGTTTCCTGTGTTTGCTTCTCTGAAGCGTCTCGATTTGAGTGAAACGAAGTTTACCATCGCTCCTCAACTGAGTGCTCCTGTACTAACCGAACTCACAATGGACTCATCGATTGTGGAAATGATAAATTTCAAAACATGGATCCTTCCAAACCTCGTCAGGTGGGTTCCGCCATTCTGTGCCACATTAAGATCGTCTTAAATGTCCCGTCCATCCTCGGTTTTTTGTTTTTTCCCCCACTTTAATCCACAGTAACGGAACAAAAAACTAGGAGCAAGCCCAAGTCAAGCTTTTAGCGTTTTTTATGCGACTTTCAAATTGCACATGAAAAATTTGTTTGCTTGAATTAAGTACGCCAAAAAATGCTTTTCCAATAAGCAAAAGTTTGTTGGTTAAAGTCGTTGTCGAAACAGGAATTCGAAGAATACTGAAATGAGCCACGCCAATACCACTTTGATATTATATCTATTTTTGAGGTTTCTAAAGTTCTGAAAAGAATATTGAGCTCTGGAGAGTGGTAAAAAGTGTGGGAGAAGGAGGAAGTGAATATTCAGACAGGTTTAATCCTCCTTTCGATGAATTAAACGGGACAAAAACATGAATAACCATGTCGCGTACGCCGAAGAACATTTCGATTTGTAAGGGTTGGCCGAGCGGTGCGACAATCAAGTTTTCACTGTCTAGCTTTTATCACTTTTCAGAATGCTGCGCTCAATTCACTTCCATTTAAGCCATAGTGGGCTTTGAATGTGAATGGCCGAGCAATGAGTTCCGGGGGGGGGGGGGGGGGCAGCCGATGTAGAAGACATGTTTCATCCTCTCAGGCGGGTCTAGTACCAGTTGGCTTTCTCCGGTAGCACGGGAAGTTCGGCTCGGGGGGGGGACCGATCCGGGATCTAATCCCCACACTGCTCACCTGGTAAATGGCACCTCTTGCCACCTGCGATTCGCCAAAATATCAATATTGTTATGTTATTACATCATATTCTTAGCTGTTGTCCCTACTATTTATGTTCAAGGAGAGAATAAAGAAAGAAAAACGAATGAAAATGCCCTTTTAAGGTTTGTTCCAAGTTTGTTTTTTCCTGTATATTTTCTGCTAATTTTTTAGGCTTTACAGTGCGGCTATAGCTTGTAAATACTATAAACAAAATAACTCATACATGCTCTGATGCAAGCACTTCACTCCCAGTTTCAATTTTTATCACGTTCATCAATTTTTATCACGTTCATCATAAAGTGCTGCTTCCTGTTGTCTTATGTCTTACTCTTCCAAGCCTTGCTTGCACCTGGTTGTTCTGTCCATCCCATAGCATTCCATTTTAGGTTATCGATGATCGGTTCATACAAGTTGAAGTTTGTGAGTGGTCAGCTTCCGGAGACGACAGAAGAGTTCTCATTGACCAACTCTCAAATTGTAGCATTTCCTCAGTCTTTTTTCACCGGGTTAGTTTTGTTTTGTTGTCAATTTTGCGTATACCGATTTTACGCTCAGAAATTCTGGGTGGGCGGAACTAGAAACGACTTTTCGTCTTCTTCATTGTCATGATGGCCCTTTCACTCATCCGCTATCCTAAATCGTGTATTTTAGTTCTGTATCAACAATTCTTTTCCAACCGTGTGAAAAGCCTCTCTGTGAATGCTTCGTTTGTCACATATTAAAGATTGCTCTCGCGCTCGAGTAATTCATCATCGTCCTTCCTTGTGCAGGTAGTCCAGCCTCCATGCTAAGAGACTGTCCCACTCTCGCGAGTCCACAGCGAGCGAGGAGCGTGCTACAGCCGCGCGAAAAGTTCTAGTTCTTTAAAACAGCCCGCTCACTTGCTAGATGCCCTCTGACGGAGGGCCGCTCAGTTGTTCTTTGTTGGGGCGGCGGGCATTAATCGGAATTGCATGTCCTTTTTGCTGACCGCGCTCGTGCCCATGAATAATTCTGCTCTCCTTCATCACATTTATTCATTGGGAGCACATACAGTCAACTGCAACTCTCGCAAGGTAAAACGCGTAAAAATCACGAGTGATGCAATTTTCTTGGTGCAAAAGCTCGACGCACTAAAGATGCACGCTACCGTAACCCTAAATTCGTACGCCGAGTTTTTGAAAGTTTCTTTTTGTCAAGAGTTTTCCGTCGATGTTTTTGTTGTTTTTCGTATTCTTTTCTTTGCATTGGATGATACCACTGGGAGATAAAAAGCGATTTGTGAGCCAGGGGTTGCACAGAGACCGCAGGGAGGTGTGACTGTCAGGGAGCGATTTTGTTTATGGTGTTCTTGAGGACTCTTCTTGCTTTTTTCTTCTTTGGGGAATTACTTATCAGCTACTGTTTCATAATTGAACAGCAACCATCCATGACCTTTGATCGCAGGAACTGTCTTTAATATGTTATTCTAGTCTAAACACTCAATTGTTGTCCACGTTCTCCTTCATATTGGTCCATTTTATCGTTTTGAAGCTTTGCACTTATCGTCTGCTAATCTTTCAGAACCTCTCTACAATTTTTGGACGTGAAAGGTTCCAACTTCGACTGTGACCCATGCGTCATGCAGTGGTCGCTTCCAGTTGCTTCCCTAATGACGAATCAAACGCAGTGTCCTCCAGCGTAAGAATTTCTTATCATCTCCACAACCTCAGTGGTCTCAGCATGTCTCAAAAATCGTTTAAGAACCCCTCTCACCAATTGTACTTTGGGAATTTCACAGCACGATCCAGATATTGTGAGAGCTGTAATGGGAGAATCAGCACTTCTCCCATGCACTGCCTACGGTACCCCACAACCCAGTATTGAATGGTAAGTTTTGTGTGTCTTGAGTTTTTTTTATATCACTTTTCTTCATGGGATGAGATTTGTATCAAACTTTCAGGTGGTTGTATCGTCCCAAAACATTCTTGGGAATATTCGATCCTCGGTCAGCTGATCAGATCAACTCGACTCATGACTGGTGAGCGTCAAATTTTCATCTGAGGGGTTATAAAGTTTCTCACATTTCTAGAATTATACTGTATTCTATTTCGCCTTTCTTGAATAACTGGCTGTTGTAATTATGGGCTTTTAGCTGTTCAATATTGGGCGGCGGCGCATTACTTCTTCACAATGTTAATCGATCCATGATAGAGCGATATGTGTGTGTAGCGCGGCAAGGCTCAAATTCTGTGCAGAGGATTGTGCATTTCAGGTAAGAACATGATGCACCGGCATTTTTCTTTCTACAAAATGAAAAGTAAAACAAAACAGTGAATGAACATCTCTTCCACAGACTCGACTATTCAAGCTGGTATTCTCT
>MU939683.1:1469-23683 GCA_036418165.1 Cooperia oncophora
TTTCACGGACGCTACAAAGGGGGGAGGGGTCGTGTTCGCCATCCGAGAGTATTTTGGGAATAATTTTTCTCGGTTGTTGGTTTTTCGCGGTTCTTCCTGCTTCACATGTGCAATACCCGACCCTCCCTCCCCCCGCTCGACCGTTCGACAGCTCGATCGTAGAGGGGAACTAGAGGGGTCGTATCAAGCTATCTTTTAGGGGGTTCTACGGACTCTACCAAAATACCCGACTAATGATGTGCCCCGTTCCTCACATTTGTTGTGTGTGGACATTCAACTCGTTCCGGACCACATGACACACATGGTGTGTCATATACTTTTCTCTATGCGCTGTTTCACACGGTATGCTTGACACCTATTCCACGTTCTAAAGTTATCAGAACACGTTTCTGGACGGAAGTATAAATAGACATAAGTCACACGAAAGCGAAAAAAGATGAAATTACTGATCATCATAAAAAAAGAAGAGGTCCTTGCAGAACGGCAGCCCGCAATGTGTTAAAGTTAGTCACAATCCCAACGAGTCTCCCCTCCCCGCCTGGAAGGGTGAGCGCCTTATTTGGCGTGTTTTCAACGATTTCCTCTCCTTTTTTCTTCGCGGCTAATCCGCTAGCACATGCCCTTTTGTTTTCCAACTCGATTACCTACGAAGTGTTCGACGGGTACTCCGAAATGCGCTTTTCGGCAGCAAGCATTTTTGCGGCCGCATGCATGATTGATAGTCACGCGTTTTTCTCAATGCAGTAATTATTTTGTGATGTGCGTATGTCTTACCTGGGGGTGGCCGCTCCGTGATCCCCGAACCGTGCGCGGGGTCAGTTCAGCCCCCTCCTAGGACGCGCCATTAGTGCAGTCGCCGCTGTCAACCTTAGGAGTAGGTTGAATTAACAAGTGTGAACTACCCACATGCTACTTATGAAATTTTTTCATCGCTTCACTTCGCTGAAAGGCGATTCGCGATTAGCCAACTCGTATATATGGGAGCTACGTGGGTCTTCACCTACAGATACTGCGCTTTGTCACGGCTAGGAAGTACGCAGTTGCAGGGTTGCAAGAAGTTGCAGGCGAATTAAGCCCGTTAGGCTCATGCCAGCCCTTTCTGGCTGTGTTGAATTAGTCTCTGTCGTTTCGTTTATCCTTCTGTTCCTCTGTCCTTCAGCCTGGTCTCTCCCATGCTCATCCGCCACTGAGGGTCATTGAGCTTTTGTAGCGTCGTACATTAACGGCGCTACAAAGGTCCCGCAATCATAAAGTGTGCCTTTAAATGGCTCTACAGCTACATTTCTAGAAGCGCTTGCATCTTCATATCTTTGTTTTTTCATCCTCATCTTTTGGTCACGGAAGGGCCAATTGAGCTCCTTGTCGTCTTGAAGGATAAGGTGTTCGCCTATTCATCAATTCTTTGTGGGATGCGGCACGCATTCTACTTCCATTCAGAAGCGTAGTGGCTTACTGAATGCGATGGGCCTACATAATGACTTGCGAGACTTGGTTGGCCTGGGCGGAGCCGATTCAGAATTTGATCCCCTGACACTATGCTTGGTAAGCGTGCCCTAGCCACTAGACCACTTCTGCCTTCTCCTTGTCATAATATTTCTCAAAACCTCGAAGTTCATAGTTTATTGAAGCCTCTTCGGGAAATCGCCTTAATAGGTCAAGTAGGCGCAGTTCGGCGACGGAGAGGGACGAGTTTGCTCCAGCTCAAAAGGGTTCACAAGTTTCACCGGAGTGAGACTTGCAGCGAAGCAGTGAAAGTGCAAAATGCCCCCCCCCTGGTTGCCGAACCGCGCCGGTCAGGTACACTACTTTGTTTGTTTTTTCTTTTCCAACTTCTCAGCGTATTGGACACCAACTCCGGCGGGAAATCAGGCTGATCTGAGGCAAAAAAATCAAGCAAATCAGGCACACCTATAGCTCATCCATGCCCTTGGTAAGGTGACAGCTATTGGGGTTCAGGAACACAAGGTATATGCTTGTTGATTTTTAAGTAAAGAAAAGCAGAAAGAGGGGTCAAAACGTCTTCAGTGAGACAGTCAGATCAGTCCTCGGATGTAAAACAAAGGCAAGAGTTCGTGGCGTTCACGAGAAAAGCCACTTGCAGAAGGAGGCAGGAGAGAAGCCAGGAGGGCATCATGCAGAGCGTGCAACGAGCGGGACAGAACAAGTAGTGAGGGATGGGCCACTAGCGATCACAGAAAAGACACCCTTGACAGCAACCCTTGCCTTGAGACCAAGTTGCCTACGTCGATTCCTGTTCTTTGCGCGTGCAGAGAGAATGGGGCGAACTTTTCTTCTGTTGAAAAAGTATAGAGACGGGACTGTAGGGAATTCATACAGGTGCCACTTTCTATACACCCTTCGCCGCTAACTTGTCTGCGCCTTGTTCACTTCTGGTTGTTTTTCAACGCTGAGTATGTGTTCCGTGGGACCTTGGCAGTTCTACACCTTGAGCGAGCGTGGACGGAGTATGGAGACGGACTCGGTTTGAGTACCGCACAGCTATCATACTCGGAGAAAATGGCACATAGGACCGCCCCGGAGGTGATACCTCACAGCGCTATCTTGTACAGCTTTCTGACGTTAAACTGGTATAAGTTGACTTTCGCGAGAAACACTTCCTTTTCCAAAGAGGCGTTGGGTTTCTGTAAGATCGCAGACCGCAGACCCTTTCAAATGCTTCTATCTTCTTGGTGGTCAATCTTTGCAGACCTCCCACGCTCCTGTCTGATGCTACTTATCGGAAATGTAAAGGGGTTTTTCAAAGGACCTACCTAATGACCTCAATAAAGAGCCACTGTTTTATGCGTTCCTCCTAAAGACATAAATGAATTTCCCTGCCAAAGTATCCGTTTTTCTTCCTTCCGATGCGCCATTATTTACTTCGTGCAACTGTGGAACCGAACCTCTAATAGCCAGGCAGTATAAGGGTTTAATGAGTATTAGCGTAGTTGAGCTGCAAATTGCGTTGCAAATACATGACGGTCGTGCTCGTTGTTTGCAGTGTTGACTAGTATTTGAGTCAAGTAATGACTCAGCTTCATTCGGGGATGATCCTTTCCACTTCACCACCGACATTCGCCTCCCCCTCCCCCTTGCTCACCCTCATTCATCCTTCTCCTCTTCGTCTTCCCGTCTATTTCAGAGCGCTGATTGCGACCGAAACTCGCGTGTGTGTGCCTGTGTGTTGTTTCCCCCGGCCATCGCGTGCCCATAAACGACATTCGCCATTCCCCCCAACGCCTCCGTCCTGCTACCCGTCCCTGCAGCTGCTTGGCATCCATTGAGTTCATTCTAACTTGCTGATCTAAAGCCCTTACAGGAGAAACATCCCATCCAATGGATATTCGTATAATCTGTTTGTTTTAAGAATCGCGAACGTGTTGAAGAGGAGAGATGGACCCGAGGCCAAGCCGCCCATTCGCAGCAGGTTCGTCTTCCACTTCCATAGAAAGTTCATTACCGCATTTACTGATTGCAGATACACCCCATTGTCAAACGAACGAATACCCGTGCAGCGGACAATCGAGGACTATCGGCGGACCGACTATCGATATGACGACCAGGGACCAACGTGAGCCTTGTTTTGCTGTCGTTAGCGCTCGCTGGATAGCATGAAAAATCCATAGAAATGAAGCCCGCGCTTGGCATAAATATCCTTTTGTTCCTGAAAAAATGCTATTGAACTCGGGTCAACGTTGTCTCGCTGACTATTCGAATTTCCTTTCACCTTTCAGGAAGCCGAGCACTCAGCGAGGGATGAGAGGGTGTTTTTGATTTATTATTATTCATTATTGACATATGCCCTCTATTGCTAAGGAATAAAATATAGGGCTTGAACCCTATTCGGAATGTTATCCTGAAAAAAAAGTGGTACGAGGGTTTCAATATATTCTCGCTATAGGTATGAAAGAAAAGGCAGAAAATTCTGAATAAAATTATTTTTCAATGTAGTCCCCATAACCTCAATACACTTGTTTGCTCGGGAAACTAAACTTCAGTATCCTCTAAAAATATTTTTCTTCCTTGTCCCCAAAATGTGCGTTAAAAGCCGCCTTCAGCTCTTCATCGTCAGAAAACCGCTTTCCACGAAGAGCTTTTTTCAGGATGGGAACGCGAAGTAATCATTGATCATTTCCTCAATTTTCTTTTCATTTTCTCAATTTTCTTTTCATTCTTCTTTCGGCACTATTTACCCTTTACTGCCCCAGCCATCCGAAATCAGGCCAGTTCCTGACCGACTTTTTTCTCCGTGGGCAGAATTTGCTGAAAACTTGGCTCCAGGGGTAGTTCGACCCGCTGAACACGAATATCGCATCCGCTTGACCCGAAACCTCCTGGCGCCCGCGCCACGGGCGCCGGCGCCAAAATACTCGAAATCACCAAATTCGCTGAAAACTTGCTCCCAGGGGTAGTTTGACCCCTGAACACGAATATCACATCCGCTCAACCCGAAACCTCCTGGCGCCCGCACCACGGGCACCGGCGCCAAAATACCCCAAATCATTGGCGCCTGTGGCGCGGGCGCCAGGAAGTTTCGGGCTGAGCGAATGTGATATTCGTATTCTGGAGGTCAAACTACCCCAGGAGACAACATTTGAGCAAAATCTGCCCACGGAGAAAAAAGTCGGTCAGGAACTGGCCTGATTTCGGATGACTGGGGCAGTAAAGGGTAAATAGTGAGTGCCCTCCTTTCTTTTTCTAATCAGTAATCATTTTTTCAAGTTGCATCAGTTGTTCTGGTCTTCTTTTATCAAGGTTAATTAGAACAGCATTTATGATAACTAAATGAAATTTTGTATTGGTACCCTCACGGGGAAGGGGGTGGGGAGACGTTACCTATTGAAATGATTTATATTCCTTCGTCACTGCTAAATTACCTCGATCCGAGAAGGCTTCAAACGGCTCTCGTATTCCTCTCTAAGGGCTTTACAAAGCCCTGAGGAATTCGGGTCGAGTGACAATTTCAAACCGCACACTCCTCGAAAACGTTAGCCCATGTGATCTCGTTTCTATAGCTATCCGCAGACTTCTTAACAAACGTGCATGGCGCAATCTTCGTCCCTGATATCAATGAGTTAACTTCACCATAAAAGACGCTTTCACATCAACCTTTAAAATTATTCTGAGCGTAGTGGTATCGGAAAAACCTCATTTGCGACGTTCTGGCGCTCTTTTTCAAACTTTTCTCCCTTTCCTCGTCTTATCCTCTTTCCTTTATTCCGTTCGAAATTCGTAATGGGGGAAATGAAAGGGTTGAAGGGGTGAAATGGTCAATTTCATGAGCTTCGGAAAGATCCAATTCCGCAGCGAATGGATTTGCATAATAAACTGCTTTTGCCAAAGCACTTCATCCATTATTCCCTTGTTTTTTTTCTTTGTCCTCAACCGGCAACCTCGTCCATTTGATTCCTATTAATGATTGCCCTTTCGCTTTTCCCATTTGAAAAGATTGCTCGACATTGTCGACATTGTCAGACAAAAGCAAGGTTTTGTTAGGCCATTATGATTCACGTGCAAGTACCCGTGAGGCTATATTTTTCCCTAGACTTTTGCAATATTGAAACATTTCGACTGTCAAAATGGGTAGGAAAAATACACTTAGAAGGACCGTGAATTCCACTTAGCCAAGCTCCCTATTCCGAGCGACAGTATCGAAAAAAGCTCATCGCATATCAGGGCACGTCGAGGATCCCAGCGATGGGGAGGGGGTCATATTTGGTCAATGGAGAGAGGGAGTCGCATTTGTCTCCAATAGAAGCGTCCCTCAGTTTTTCAGTTTTTCGCTTTCACCTGATTCAAGTGCGCTTCATACCCCACCCCCCCCCCTCACGCGGCAAAGTTTTTTTTATTTGTAGAAGAAGTGGAACTGAAGAATTTTCGGGAGGAAAGCTTGGGAAAAGTGGTAGGAAGCTGAAAGAAATTAGAGAGATGGTAGGTAGGATGAGGGGGGGAGGGGACATGGGGAAGGCGAGTCGCATAAATGCAAGGAATTTTCAAGGGAGAGTATTTGCAAAAATTCTACACAAAGAGTGCAGGCGAGTAGGAAGTGCCCTTCCCCTTATAACAACATCGCAGGTTCAAAAATCTCTGCAAAAGAGCATTTTCACCTTAGATCCTTCTGGGCACATCATGTTGGAGTTTCCCGAACGTGGAAAGGAAAAGCCGCGTTTGGCAGGCCGAACCGTTCTCTCATTTGTTGTTTCTTCCGTCGTTTCACTCCCGCGCTAAATGTCATGGCATCCAGGGGTTGGTGATGTGCCACTCTTACCACTTTCATAATATCATGAATTTTATAAAACAAGTAGACGATTGTTTGGCCATCGCACTCCCATCTCACAGCTAAGCAGGGACAAATTTGGGGAACACTTTTTGGGAAAAGACTTTCTTCAACAGATCTTTTCCTTCCAGAAATACAGTACCCACGTGCGCTTCGTTGTGCCCTGCATTGCTGCATCAGCATCTCGCAGTCTGGTAACTTGATTTCTTATAGTTAGGAACTTTCTGTGTAGTAACTGTCGACCTAACCTAGACTTCAGATACGCTCCTGGGGATCCTGGGATCCTTGATTTTCATAGGAATGGTACCACCACTGGCGAAGAGTCCTTTCCCCTGCTCCACTGCCCTAAGCGCATGACTGAGAGTAAGCTATTGGGTTAGAAAAAGTCCTGCAACACCTGGAACTTGGTAATTTTAAATGAGCTTTCATTCACCCATCGAGAACTTCAATCAACAGGAGGTTACCCTAGGTACTTGTGACTAGTGCCCATCTGTTGGGCAGCCCCTCGTTCCCATCCTCGCGAATTTCCGGCGTCTACGGCGGAAAGAATATCTCGAACTCATTTTGGTGTTGACGTCATGGTTACCAGTTTTCTTGATTCCCAGTGATCAGTAATAGGTGGTAGTCAGAAGCTCTAGGGTCGTGTAAGCTGATTGGCCGTAAGTTCACGTGCGAGGTCCAGCAGTTTTTTGAATGCCATCTCTGCCACCTGCTTGTGCTGGCTGACACATGGGACGTCGGTCACCTTTTGAAGTCAGTTAGTGCAGGCTATGCTATTCGTCACTGCTCAGGCAGCGCCCCTTTCCAGCCCTACCAGCAACATATTGTACATCTCCTTTTGCAATTGCGGGCAGCCTTTCTCCTAGTATGATGCAATCGTGCTCATGTGCATGAGTTACGTTGGACAGTCTAGATCGTTTAGCACTGCTGAGCTTGGCAGGAAATTTCATGCCAGTGGCGGCAGAGTGCAGGGAATTGGCGAACCAACATCGATCGGAAGACTGGAGCTACTTATGGGATATCCATCGCAAATTTCTTTCCTGATAGTCGAGACTGGGGTTGTGCTGTAGAGAAAGTGTAGCCTACACTTGGGAGACGGGCAAGAGAATCGTAAATCGCCGCTCCGCGGCAATGGGCGCGACGTTTCCCATCAGTTTGCAGGCTACTCGTTTCGATTGGGAGCATCGAATTTTATGCAGCCTAAGCGACATGGTATACACTCACACTTATTTTGGTCATACATTGTCTATTTTCGCGCCAATAGCTACACAAAATCGATCGTCACATTAATGGCGCGGCGGCGCCGCCGCGCAATAGGCGCGTCGCGGGCGGGCGACGGTCGCCGCGAAGCCCTGCTTTGCGGCGGGAAGATTACGGTTTCTCTGACTACACACGCGCGCCTACACTTGCGGTTGCGAGCTTGTGAGTACTGCGGTAGAGCCTATGAGTCCAAGACGTCGATGGCAGGGGATTCTTGACCGTGGTGGGGGGGGGTCTCTCCCCGACCTATTATAATCGCTACAATTCGCCGAGGATTCTGATACTTCTGCATACTTTTGCTTGCCCCTGAAGAAATATTACTTCTAGTCCTAGACAATCATTCAGGAACCAATTTATGGGAGCATTCCAATTAAACTACAACTTACAACTTCTGAAGGTTCAAGTTCTACTTTTATGGTAAACGTTTTGTCGACCAACCGGTTCCTCCATGCCAAGCAATTTCCTATTTTATGGCTGCTACCGTTCTTTTTAGCCCTATGCTGAAGACTGTAATTTCCGGGTAATTGGGCTTCGTTGACTTTGGGAAATGCGGTGCCAGCTTTCTGACTGAAACCTGACGATGTCATCGTACCCTCAGCCTAATGACTTTACTTCGACCCTCTTCTCATATCAGGTAGTCGTAAACCATGTATACTCCCCAGAAAGCTAGCGATTACTTTTTTCGAGAAACGGGGAACTGGTTGAATGGCACTACTGACGCAACGATATTTCGACCAGTTCCCCTCCATTTTAGTCCGAAGCCTTCCTTTCAGGCTGTGTCAGCTCATTTTGATCATCTGCGCCTGGAAGCCGCAAAGAACATCCTGTAGCCTAAGCGATTTTGAGCCTGATTATGAGCCAAGTACGGATTCCTGTGCCTCAGTGATTCAGAGGTGAACGCACGAGTATCTAAAACGAAAAGAGGCGTGGCCCGTGTTTTTTAACCCATAAGAGGAAGTAGAAGTGATCACTGTCAATTTCGTTGAGGATTCCTCTACTCACACTTACGACCCTGAGGAATTGTTTCAAATTCCTGAGACTGAGTGATCTTGGCTGCATGGCTGTGGATAAACAGGCTTCAAAAACCGGCCCTTCCTTGAAAAACAATAATGCTTCTTTGTTGAAAGGCAGAAGTACGGTGTAGCAGTACAGAAAGGCAGTTGAAGGCAGAAGGTAGTTTGGTACTGTGTCCCGGTCATGAAATAGCCGGGTGGCCATATATTGAAAGATGGCGAAAAAGCAAAGTGCAAACGGTCAGTAAACCTAGAAAAGCTTTTGCTCTATACCATTCCAGCTGAAACGATTCGGCCGAGTTTTGCCGTTGGCATTGTGCCCACGGCGGATGCATGTATTAAGCTGCATATTATCGGCCAGAAGGGGATACATACCAAACCCTGGAGGGACGCTACGCCAGCTGACAACCCTTTTTTAGCGAAAGTTCGTGGTTCAGCACATCAAAACCACGAAATTCTTGCTTACGTGGCTTATCCTCAGCAATGTGGTTGTATGCCTAACGCCTAACATCAAATGCTCCGGGTTGAAGATGAACACCAAACCTTTTGGGGGGCAACTCTAGGAGAAGCTCGAGGAGAAGCTTGTTGTTCCAATGAGAAAGCGAAAAGCCAAATGTATTCAGAACTAATCTGCGCGGTTGTCTTCTATTCGTGGACTTCTTAGAGTAACAACAAAACCAGTTTTGACCCTATAGTTCCGAATGTTTCCAGAGTTTCTTTGGTTATAGCGCTTCCGTACCAAGCTCGTAAAATTTTGCAGTCAGAGGAGAAGCAATTTTTTTTGTTTGAAGTAATTTAATCTGAAACACTCAACTGGGTTCTCGTCAAATAGCCTGCCGTGTAATTGGACGTAGCGGGGGTTTACGAGAATTTCCTTTCTGGACGCCCCCAAATGAAATTTGTGCTACGCCTTCGTGCGAAACCTAACAACCCTTTCCCGGAAGCGTGTTAAGGCGCAAAACTCCCTTATAAGAACGATGCCCGCAAAATTGGCGTCAAGAAATAGGCTTAGGATTCTCCACAGGCACGCTCGCGGTTTTAAAATGGTTGACTTGTTGACTGGCGTTCAAATACTAATGACGAGATGGCAGTCCAACACAGCGATGAAGGAAGAAGCAAGTAAAACTCGCCTGAAATGCCGCCATATAACCCCGTGTTGGCTTCGCTTGTGCCTGAGGTGAGAAAAGGACGTGGTCAAGCACAAGAACTGCAACTGCCAGGTATCGTCTGCATCACCTGTGTTCCCGTTGATCATCGAGTTCCTCGAGCGGGCGCCAGTAACGTCTCCATTCGTCCCTGCAACGTGCAAGAGTTGCCCAATGAACTCTCTCAGCTCGAGGGACACGATGAACTTCATACCATTCGTTCAGAGCTTTCACGAAGAAATCTGACCATTCGCACAGGCGGTCGTCCAGGTGTTCGCTTGACATCCCATAGAATCCAGTCGGTGATCGCTCTGGTCCGGTCGTCTCGAAACGCATAACGTGTCCGGCCCACCTGATCTTCGAAACCTTGGCAAATGCGGCGGCGTCTCTGATCTTCGATCGTTGGCGGAGTGCGGAGCTCCGGATTCCCTCTCTCACTTGCGTGTAGCGGGAAACTCCGAGCATCGCCCTTTCGATGGCGCGTTGAATAACGCCAACCGCATGCTCATCCTGCTTTCGTAGAGTCCAAGTCTCTGAGGCATAAGTCAAGGCAGGAAGGACCGCGGAATTGAAGAGTGGTAGCGATGGCGTTTTTTTCATCTCCTTGGCTACTCCTCGATGCTTCTTGAAGCTCTGCCAAGGCGCCGCTCGCTTCCTCCTGCCCAGCTCTGGCGCTAACAAGGGAAGGATGGTAGGTCGAAGTGGCCATTTGAAATGAAATGTATACCGGCTGAAAGGTCTTCGGACGGGAATTACGAAACCGTCTTCCATATCTGCTGCGGACCTCCCAGAAGAGAAAATACGGATTGTCATATGAGCCGAAAACTTCCAGCAGATACGAAAACAGTTTGAGATAGGCATAACAACATTATGTGAGTGGTAAATGAAGCTCTTGCATCGCGATCTTCAGCAGCATGTTTGTCACATCAACGCCACTTCATATGGAAGCATTTTCCCCACTATACTCATCTTCGTGCACAACTTCGTGCGTACGGATTCGTTTTCCAGTCATGTCGTTTGGAGAATAAAGTCATTTGAAGGCAAAATCTTCCTTTGGAATGCACTTTTGTTGTGTATGCTTTTCAAATCAAAGAAAGAAGAAGACAACAGCCAGAAGTGATCTCTATGGAATGGTTCGCAATGGCTCCATCAGTTCAGAATCATTACATAACGACATTATCAGGGACAAGTATTATGCAAAATAGCTTTGAAGTGCACAGGGACCACTTTCGAAAAAATGCAAAAGAGCACACGCATCAAGGATCCAAACCCTCGACCACGCATCCGTGAGCTCTACGACGTATCCACTCGGCCATGCTGCCACGATCTCGATCGGCCTACGCCGCCAATTTGCAGTGTATTCTCCCCCAAAAAAGCTCCATAACTTCGTTCTGGGAGGTCCGCAGCAGATATGGGAGACGGTTTCGTAATTCCCGGTCCGAAGACCTTCCAGCCGGTATACATTTCCATTTCAGAGATGCTGCACTTCGACCTAACCATCCTCCCTTGTAAGTCGTTCATCATACTGATTTCACGACCCAGGTACGCATAGCTAGAGCATTCAGAGATGGTCGTTCCGTTGAGCGTAAACGGCACAACCAGGTAGTAGGTAAAAATGAAAGATGGCCAGGATGCAGAGGTGGCCTGTCCGAGGGTTTCCTGCACATATTTTTTCACGAAGAAGCCCGCATTCATTCGCCATCATAGATGGCAGATTAGGAGTTTGCATATAGACTGCAAGGTGCTGAGCAACTCGAGAGTGGAGAAGAAAAGCAGAAAAGACATGCTAGCTCTCCCAGATAGAACTCCATTTCTATCCCAGTTTGAAAGGGCCGAAGTAACCCCAATCAGAGCTAATCTCCGATAACATTGACTACGACGCTATAAATGCTAATTTTCAATACTTTTCGCCTCTGGCAGCTTCGTTTTCAGCATGAAATGGCAAGCCTGGGAGGGCGGAAACAACTGGAACAAAAAGCCGGGCGTCGCTCCACACTAAGCTTTCGGCGACGCATATTTTCAAAAGTCTATGCCTGGTCGCGGACCGTGCCTTTAATGAGTACATCCTCCATGCTTGCGGACAAGACCATCATGTTCAAGAAGGTGTGTGCTCATCGAATGGCGCGGAGAGCGTCTTCAAGGATGTTGACCTCGGGACCATTACTGTCATCACATGAAGAGTGGTTCATTTACTATCTTGAACTCAAGAGGAGGCCAATTTTTTAAAGCGATCGAAAAAGCCTTGCCTTAAAATCCAGACTTTCCTCAAACATGAGCAACTTTATTGCTAGATTACAGATACACTCCATATCAAGGTCATGAAATCGGTGTGACTGCGTGCGATGACATGCATAGCTCTGTGAACAAAGGCCTAACGCTTCTTTGTGGTAAATTTCGTTTTGAGACCAGCGCAGATGAATGACAGTTGACTCATAATAAATATCAACGCAAAGCGGAATGTCACGTACGCATGTCCCAATTGAAGTGCCAGTCACGCTCTTAGTCTCCCGGATACGGAGTGGCGCTAACTACTACGCTGTGGGGTGTGGAGCGCGGGAGGGTAGGGGGCGCACACTCTGAAAATACTTGTCAATTGTGCGGTGTTGGCCTTGTTTCATTGTTAGTTTCATAGTCGCGCCTGCGAGTTCTGGGGGGGGTTAAAATTTTGACTGCGCTGTCAAGCTTACGCGAAGGCGGTACCAGCGTCAGCAAGCTTTTCACTAGACTGCAGTCTGAATCGCAGAAATTTGGGGTTGCCAGGTTCCGGGAGCCATGGATTCCGCTTCCTCACCCTGCCCGTATCATAGAGGATTTCCTTTGCAGGATGCGACCTAAGGAATCGCAATATGAAGAGGGATGTCAGACCTTGCCACTGATCAGGAGAATAGGAGAGTGCGGAGAAGGTTCCAGCCGAGGAAGCTTTGTCATGTGAACTTCGGCACAGTCGTGAGGTACAGCAACATCGAATCCTTCCCGACTAGGGGAGCTGCGTCTACTGAATTCTGTGACTGTAAAGAGTAAGGTAAGCGGTAACAGTAAACCGGAAAATCTTTGCTCAAAGCCTGTGATCCCTGTGGAATAGTGATTTTGGTACATCGACTTTTCGAACTTCCCAAACTATCTAATATTGACCTTGACGTAGCTAGGATTAAGCTCTGAATGTCATACCAGCATACTCGAAAGATGTTTGCTCGGACTGGACCTACATCAGCGCGTTGACGTTACTTTGTTGAGTAATGGATTTTAAGGCAAGGCTTTTTTATCGATCGCTCAAAAAAAGTTGGCCTGCCTGCCTTAGCTTCAAGATAGTAAATGAACCACTCTTCATTGTTTATCTGCTTCACTGTTCTCTTTAAAAAGCATTCCGTCTGACAATGAGGTGGAATGTGATGACAGTAATGGCCCCGAGGTCAACATCCTTGAAGACGCTCCCCGCGCCTATTCGATGAGCACACACGCTTCTTGAAGTATTGAGTCTTTTCCGCAAGCATGGGAGGATTTCTCACCTAAAGACACGGGTGGCGCGGATCAGGCATATTGAAAATAGGGCTCGGAATATAAGTGTGGGAGGGCAGACGTCTGCTTTTTCCAGTGACTTCCGCTTCCTCAGGCAGCTGCATTTAGGGAAAACGGAAGCTTGCGGGGAAAAAGTATGAAAAACTTAGACGCATTTATCCGTTTGTAGAAAACGTTAAGTCGAGAATTAGCCATCTGCGGAATGGGGGTTACTTGGGCCCGTTCAAACTAGGATGGAAATGGGATTTACCTGGGAAAGCTGGCATGTCTTTTCTGCTTTTCTTCTCCACTCTCGAGTTACTCAGCACCTTGCCTTCTATATGCAAACTCCTAATCATCAATGATGGCGAATGAATGCTGGCTTCCTCTTGAAAAAAAAAGTGATGAACCCCTCGTTTGTATGAGCGACACAGAGGACCTGGGTTGAATGTGTGAAGCGCAAAGAAGCGTGTTGCGCTGTGCTTCGTAGCCTATTCTTATTTCAAGAATCCTTTCTTCCTGTGAGAGGTGTTCTTATCACACGGAAGTAGTAGAATATTGGGCGCGGCGACAGGGGGAGGTTGTGGGGGCATTCTGCACTTTCGCTGCTTCACTAGTTCCGGTTTACGTCTCACTCTGTGAAACGTGTGGACTCTTATAAGCTGGAGCATGCTCGTTCAGCCACCATGAACCTGTCAATACAGGTAAAGGCTTTCTAGATGGTCGGCACGTTGATGGGAAGTAGCGAGAGTGGCAAAAACTCCCCTCCCACCCGGTGTTGTCGATTGCCTCGGAGCATTGTTAAAGGGTAACCCTTTTGATTGTAGACTTCGAATTCATAAGCCTTGTGTTTGTTCTCTAATCTACAAATCCCGCTGCAAATACCATTTGATGATGGGGCGAAGAGTCCACAGACAGAATCATCAAATCATTCACGGCCATCGCCAGTTTAAAATTCAGTTTTTCCTTACTCAAGCGATTTTGCAATCTGATGGAAAACGCCAGCGTGAAACGTTATCTCTGCACGTCTTAACGAATTGCAAGAGCTACCCGAAGTCTGCGTGGGACCTTATCTGGACCCAGTACTGCGGCATTATTTATAAATGTGGTAGAGTCTCTATAAGTGCGGACAACTTGATCGCGGGAACTGTCTTTAGAAGAAGCTGCGAACGGCTCCTCACAGCAAATGTGTGAGCAGCAACGATACAAAAAGAGCGGTTGAGAGTCGATCCATATTTGAAAAATAAACTTTTTTTGGATTTCTTGAGAAACAAAGTATTGATTCACCGCGTACTCTCGTTAATATGATTCCACAGCTGAGAACCGGAAAATCCTGCGCGTAGTAGGCTTGCTCTATATTTGAAACTAGTGATTGAAAGCGCAAAATTTCACTCATTCAGTTCTGCAATTGCGAACCATAGGGTGTTTCATCAGGCTGAGTGCCCCCTCCTAGACCGAACAGTGAAGAGGTCTGCAGGAGATGTGTTCTCTCTGAAGACGGTATCTTGGGCACATGCTGCTCACGCGTATGAGCCTAGGGATTTCCACGAGAAAACGCATTACGGCAGTAAATCCGCTCAGGATGCCGTTTTGAGGCTATTCAATGCCTCCACCCCTTGGTAGTGCGACTGATTGTACCCAAGTTTGTCTGAGAACAAAAGCGGCTAAGCTTGCAAATGGCTGTCCCCATGCGATGTTTTTCCTAGGTTATCAAATTTGAGGGCAATAGTGAATGTACTTGTCAAGCTTTAGAGAGATTTTGTTGGAAAGAAATATGCAATGTTTCATCTAGGCGCAGACTGACTCCATCTGAGTATATACCGTAGGTTATGCTCCCACGACGAAGTCGTGGAAAGGTGCTGCTTCTGTTTGTAGATATGCCTTTCATGAGGATTGGAAACCATTTGAGTTTACTTCACTTTATTCGACTATTTACTTACAAATTTATATTAACTGATTCCCAATTTATCTTAGCTAGTACTCAATACTAATAGTAATACTCTATTTTTGTCACACATCCGACTTTTCTACTGCACAAATTCTACCCTCACGGCCATCCTTCCCCCCCTCCGCAAATATCGCTGTTGACGTCTTTGCATTTTGTTGCTGAGCGACTCCCCGCTAACGAACCTTACATAAATTGGTCGAATACAACCCTCTTGCTGGTTCGCTGGGGAGGATTCTTGCGGACACTTCGTTTTTCACGATGTTTCCTCAATTTTTAGCGAGGTTTATCAGGACGGGCATCGCTGACATGGTACAAAAAAATTGTATAGGAAATATTCAGAATCTTTTCCAGTCCTTTTATGACCACATTTGAATGCTTCCGTGAACCATATTGGCTGATCTGTGTTGGCACCCCATATTTTTTACCATTTATGTATAGCAAAATCAGGTAATTTGAGCGAAGACATTCATATACTTGATGCAGATGACGGCTATTATAGTGTGGTTCGCTGCGGACGGTGGGGCGTGTCAGGCAGTAAGAGTGTGCCACGGTGAAAAACCCGTTCTCTGCCAGTTGTTGAAGCAGTTACGCCTTATCACTTGTCGCTTTAACAGCTGGTGGAGAACGGGTTTGGCACCGTGCCAAACTCATCCTGCCTGACACGCCCCACCGTCCGCAGCGAACTACACTATATATCTGTTCATAATCAGAGTGAGTACAAATCTACTGCTGCCTGCTAAAAAAACGCTTATATTCGTATTTGGTCAAGATCACTTGTAGCCGAGGAGAGTTTGGGACTGCGAATGACTCTCCCGTGACAGCTGTAACATCCTCGGAGCAAGGTCCGCGACGAGCGAACTTTTGGTATAACGGACATGGATGAAATTTTGGTTATTGAAGTGAGGAAATCTTGGGGAAAGAAAAGGCTGCCGGGGCAGCTTTACGACCGCTTTAGTGTATTTAGAGTGGACCTTTGCCAGCGGTCACAAAACCTTTTACTGCATAGCGGTTTGAAGGATGAACGTGTACGATTTTCAACGAAAAACTGTTCACTCATCTTCGGGCATAGTCTCTGCCACGTGCGGGGCTAATAGATGCGCAGCTGCAGTAGCGTGCCACTTTCTCCGCTCAAATGTGCACGGAAATGGAGCTGTAACGTACCGAGCGCAGTCTCCATAGTCCGCCCGCGCTATCCTCAAGGTGCAGAACACTCAGCAGTAGAATAACACAAAACTGAGAAGGCACAGACAAGTAGCTTTCGGCCATGCTTAGGCCTAGGAACTGCCAGTGCGGGAGGATCGTGGAGACGGATACCGGGGTGCTGCTATACTGCAGCTTCGTTCCTGTGCACTTTACCCTGAGAAAGTGGCACGTTACTGGCAGAGAGTGGCTGCGGACCCATTCACCCCACATGCGGCCAGCACCAGGATGCACGAAGGAGAATGTACGGTTTGTCTTTAGAAGGAATAAAAGCTCAATGGAGGTTCCTTGATTAACGCGTTTATCTCACAAACTTGCGATGCAAGAGGGGAAATATTACCTCGACAACCAAAAATTACTGGTAGAATTGTATTGTGTAGACACCTCTTCTATTGAAAATTTGGGCACTATTTACCCTTTACTGCCCCAATCTTCCGAAAACAGGCCAGTTTTTGACCGACTTTTTTCTGCCTTGGCAGAATTGGCTGAAAATTTGTACCCTGGGGTAGTTTGACCTCCTGAACATGAATATCACATCCGCTAGGCACGAAACCTCCTGGCGCCCGCGCCACAGGCGCCGGCGCCAAAATACCTTGTCACCAAATTCGCTGAAAACTTGCAAGGGTAGTCTGACCTCCTGAACACGAATATCACATCCGCTCGGCCTGAAACCTCCTGCCGCCCGCGCTACAGGTGCTGGCGCCAAAATACCCCAGATCACCGGCGCCTGAGGCGCGGGCGCCAGGAGGTTTCGGGCCAAGCGAATGTCATATTCGTGTTCAGAAGATCAAAATACCCCAGTAACAACATTTGAGCCAAATCTGTCCACAGAGAAAAAAATTCGGTCAGAAACTGGCTCAATTCTGGATGGTTGGGGCAGTAAAGGGTAAATAGTGCCCAAATTTGTGCCAATCGGGATTCTCGTTACGTGATGCGTGATCCTGACATCAGTCTCACCTCTTTTACCAATATCTAGGCATTGCTCTACGAGTACTCCATGCTGAACACTTTTAGCAATACCAGTAAATGTGGAACTGTCGACAGACTACAGCTTACGAGCAGAGAATATCGAGATTTACGCTGTTACGCGCCCATTTGTTGTTACTTTTATTCACAGGCATTCTCCAGTTGCTGGTATTTGTGACTGTGATTCTAAGGAAGAAGCGGCTGTGCTGTGTACTCATGAAGGCCGTATTTTCACCGTCCTGACCCAACGTCTGCAACCGTACACCCTGCGATCCTGCACTAACACACTCAAACACTCTTGCACATCGTCCTCGCGATTCAGTTAGTCTTGCAGGACTTTTCGAATTAAGTCGAATAACCTGAATTCGGCTCAATCCTCGTTGACCACCGGCTTTGGGGCAAACAAGCTGATCACGCTTCATTACATTCGCTTCGAGATGGTGCGAAACAGTCTTTCAATTTCCTTACAAGCTTCATTATGGCACACAGGGAGATAGGACAGTTTATGTGGGTGGCGCTCCGTGCGAGACTGGACTTGCAGTATGTTTGCTTTTCTTTTTCGGTTTCCAAGTGAGGTCAAGCATGGGAAAACGTGTTCTTTCAGCGGAAACGATATCGCCGACAAATACAGAACCCTTTCATCTGTTTTCTAGAACTTTCTGGATGAGGCGATACAATGCTGTTCTTTGTTAATCGTCAACCTGCCCACAATTTTCGTTTGCTTTCTCCTATTAAATTCAGAGACTTGCTTGGAAGCAAGTGGCACGATGAATCTTAAGACGTGTAGGATTAACACGTCCAGCAGGCGCGGAATTCAGTGCCCCTGAGCAGGCGTTGGTGGCGTTTTCCCGAGGAAGGTACCTAGCGTCCTATGAAGCTACCATGCCATACATACACAGGAGCGCCCCACGCATCGCCCGCAAAGATTGTGCGAACGATGCTGGCTGCTTTTCTGCTTCATTGTGAAGCACAACATCAAAGCAAAGGGTTGATATAAGTTGCCTGTGCTACATGGATATGTAAGAACACACATGCAGGCTATATCTACTCGTAGCGTTATTGGCCGATGCCAGCGGCGAACTCGTCCGAAATTGTTTTCTGAAGCGCGAAGAACCAAGCCTTTTTTCAAGTTTTCGCTTTTCTCCGCTTTTTCGACATTTTCCCGCCCCGGACTAATATAGTACCCTGCTACCATATTTAGAGGTGGCTAATGGCTGCACGATGAATAAATGACATTGCCTTTCTTCTGCGCGTCGAGAAGGGGGTGGGCATTTTGCTCATCTGCTACTTCCCATCGACGTGTCGACCCATCTAGACAGCCTCATCTCGAGTTTACAGGTTTCAAATGGCTTGACGAGCTTGCTCCAGCTTCACAAGAGTTCACAAGTTTCACCAGAGTGAAGCCGGAACCAGTGAAGCAACGAAACTGCAAATTGCCCCGTCGCCGAACTGCGCCCCCGCATAGCTCCGATATGGGGAATTTTCCAATTTTGCATACGATCAACTGATTCTAGCCGCTATGCTCTTCTTAGTCATCGCTATCGTCGTCCAAGCTGCCCCGACGTCTTCGTTCGAAAAGAAACATCGTCGTCAAGCATCACTAACCAGCCTAGACGCGGTCACCCGTCCACCAGCTATGCGATCGAATCATTATTGCCTTGTCGGAAGTCGCGACAATCTCCCGCCCCCTGCCACCGCCCCCACTCACTCTTCCATTATTTTTTTCATCGGGCCGGTTCACCGAAGGCCTCGCCACTCATTCAACGACGAAGCCTCGATTCAGCGATCGATTCAGAACCTTCTCAATTGTCATAACTTGAGTAATCGGTCATACATCTTGCACTTTCTCACAAACTTCTTCCTCTGCTCTCGTTCTCTGGCACTGATTGTTTGTTCCGTTTGCTCTTTCCAAATTGTTTTCACTCGTTGTGTGTACATGAGCGAATGCAGGCACTGGAGTCGACCAGCAGCCGATGGTCGTCGCTTCACAGCAGCGAACTGTCGGTCGTCCTGCTGGCTTCCGCGAATTTGACGAGGACGATCTCGAATCCTACTTGGAGGGTTCGCTGCTCTCCGAACGCCTTCATGATGTCGTTGCCGATGAGAAGATTCAGAATAAAATAGTTACTGTATTCCCATGCATTACTAGTTATACGAATGCAAAAGTACCTCCGGCAGCATTGGAAACAGTTTTCACCACCACATTGGAGACGATTTTCAAGTGAGTAACGAGTTGCAAAATGGCTTATTCTCTTGCTTCTCTGGAACTATAAAGGGAAGTGGGGGCGGGGGGGGAGTTATGAAATTCGAAACTTGAACAAATTGGTAAATGATCCAAAGGAGAAGTGAGACGCTAGCTACCGCTAGTAGTACTCACGTGGGGTATCAGGTTTTCCTTGGCAACGACTGAACTCTTGCCGACTGCACTCAGCATCGATTGAGAAGACGTTACTGCAAATAATAGCAAATGAACTGGTTACCGTGGCACTATTTTCACCATATTGCATTTCTTTTAATTTTTTTCACTCTTTTATGTTCATTTTCGCTTACTTTTTTATTTTACATTTACTTTACTTTTTTGCTGTTTTTTTACTAGTTCATATTTTATTAACTTTGAATTTCTGCTTATAATTAAATCTGTATTACTGTGAACGATCGGAGTAATATTCTCATGAAGACGTGTGCTGGTCCTCTTCTCTTTTTGAGTTACTAGTTACATCCTAACCCAACCTTAGACATTTCGCAACCTTCAAAAGCGCGTGCTGGTGGATTCCTGCGGTTTTACTTGCCACTTCTCTTATACTCTGAATTTTTTTCTTTTCTTTTTTTCTATTCTATCTATCTAGTACTACTTATCTATACTACTATATCTATCTATCTATTCTATCTATCTATCTATCTATCTATCTATCTATCTATCTATCTATCTATCTATCTATCTATCTATCTATCTATCTATCTATCTATCTATCTATCTATCTATCTATCTATCTATCTATCTATCTATCTATCTATCTATCTATCTATCTATCTATCTATCTATCTATCTATCTATCTATCTATCTATCTATCCAGTATCTATCTATTGAGGCGGAAATGGTGTAGTAGCAACTGGTACGCGTACCACACGCACGGTCATGGGATCAAATCCCAAATCGGCTACCGCCTAGGCCAAGTAAGCTTGCTATCCTCTGGGGACGGTGAATTGATACCAGATTCGTCCGGAAGAATGAGAACACTGACTTGTACATCGGCTAGCCCCGCAAGTAATTGTGTAGGCCGCATTCAATCAACCGCTACGGCTCTGAATAGAAGAAGACTGTGTGCCGCATCCCAGGAAGGGGATTGATCAACGGCGAAGACTTAATCGCGTTATTTATCTATTATTATTATTATTATTATTAAGCATCTCCTGATATGTGCTTTTCATTGATTTCGTCAGAATTAATATGCAAGGTGAGGAAATTTCCGCACTGCGATCTTTAACTGTCTTGTTCCTCTCGCTGCCCATTCCCGGCCGATTTTAGTGCTGTTCATTCTTTGTTCCTATCTTTGGAGAAGAAAATCGGCGGGGACGTGAAGCACGAGCTCATTCTGAGAAGTTCCTTTCTGCTCTGAATGCCTTGCCCCGGATATCCTTGTAACGACAGTCCGAGAAAGCCGGGAAGTTACAGCGTGACGAGCGGTGTACCCACTCAAGTCCTCAGGTGAAAAGCTAAACTTCATTAGGTGGGTTTCCGCGATGGTGGGGAAAACGGGGAGCTACTTACTCGTCGCAACTTCCAATAATTTCGGTTTTTTGGCGCATTATGACCGTGTTTGGGAGATTGGCAAAACATGGATCAAGATAATGAGTTCACTCTAGTCCGTGACCCCTCACTATAATGAGATGCAAATAACTGGCATTTTTCTCCGCATAGACTCATAACATCAAGGTCAATGCCCATAAATTCTATTCCTCTATGACTTCGATGCGAAGGTACCTTTAATGGCAAAAGATTGATTGACAAAATTGCCTCCTTTGAATTATCGGAAATCTTCGAATTAGCCTTTTCGGTTCAGCTCCCAGAACCTTCTGTGTCGGCGACTCTTAAAACCAGGCCACTTAGGGTTATCAAACGATCTGCGCAGTGACGTGAAATCGCTGCTATACACATCCCGCTGAGAACTGGCCACAAATTCATTCGTGATTCAATGTGGGAGATCATTTGGGAGTAATTAGGGCGGCATTCATCAGATTCCATAGGTTATTACCTCCCGCTCCTCCCTCTCATTGTTTCGAACATCGGTCAGAGGGGGTAGGTATCCATGCTAGGTTCGTTCCACAGCAGACTCTACCAATTTGCTTTTGGAGATTGAAAAAATGAGCTCTTAAAGGCCTCTCTTATTAGCCCTCTTATTGAAGTCTCTAATCACTACAGAGTGTGTCACTAGAAGTTCCACCACCTCTCAAGTATCCGAAGTAACTGATGTTAAAGGAATGTTAGGTGCATGAAGGTCCTGCCGCTGTACCATTTGAGGACCCGCTCCGCAAAACTGAGATTACTGCAGCGCGAAGCTTTCTTCCTTCTCGGAAGCTTCCCTCCTCCCTCAGTCATCTTCCCTTCACGTAGTACTATTTTTGCTCGAACACTTCTTCAAGTGCCCCCATCCGCCCTCTTCCCCCTTTCGGTCTCAGAATTCTCTGTCGACCGCGAAGCCTTCCGTCCCCATTTTTTCTTGCTCCTTCCTCTTTTTCCTCCTTTCAAATGCTCGGCGAGAAGATTCCATCAGGAAATACCTCTGCTATATGTCGCAGCGGGAGAACATCCGGTTCACGGAAGTCCTGTAACTACCCCCACCCCCTCATCATAATGGACAGCGCCAAAAACCACATTCAAGTTCCGAGAAGCTCAAGCAACAATCCCAAA
>MU939685.1:0-10787 GCA_036418165.1 Cooperia oncophora
AAGACGTGATACGACCACCAGGGCGGGAAATACCCAAGATATTCCTCGATAAGCGGGAGCAGTCTCTCGTCCCTCACCTCCATGCAGCAAAATGTAAAGAAAAGCCTCGAAAGTTAAGGAAGAAATGTGTTTTTTTTATTCGCTCCCCCCCCCCCCCCTTTATGTGTGCCTTCACTCGTGTTAGACTATGGGTGTGAAGCTATCTGGTGTTCTACAGTATAATCGATATTGATTTATTGGCTAATCAACTCAGCTCAAATATCGGTTCTGTTCAAAGGCAAGTGCACGATTGCTGAGGACGGGCGATTGTCGCCGACATTATTGGTAGAAGGGGTGAGTGGGGTGTGGCCAAACGCCTTCTCGCAACCTTTCCACCAATGACGTTGGCAACAACCTCCCGCCCCAGCCATCGTGCCCACCGCGTTTTGAGTACATTTCGGAGATCAGTAGCAATTCAACAATTTTACGAGAAAACTTGGAAGTCTCGAAGATTTTCCTTCGTTAGATTTTGGGGTATCTGCGCTCAACCACTTGGCGTCTTTCCTTGTAGAAGTAGTTTGCTCCTCAGCCTTTGAGACGGTCCAACTTTCCCCGCTTCGGGTGAGTAACAAAGGCGCTGCGCTCCTCTTAGGTGACGCCTCCCTAGTTGCTCCGCTCACCAAAACCCAAAGGCTGTTTTCTGTCAATGAGTTCACTTTTGATACGCTGTTTTTTTTTTGTTTGACTGCTAGATGACATTGACATTAACATT
Organism: Cooperia oncophora; assembly: GCA_036418165.1. Classification (NCBI taxonomy): domain Eukaryota; kingdom Metazoa; phylum Nematoda; class Chromadorea; order Rhabditida; family Trichostrongylidae; genus Cooperia; species Cooperia oncophora. The sequence continues at coordinate 752 of MU939685.1, forward strand.
GGATGAATCGAAGAAACAATTAGTGAGCCAAAGGCAGCAGGATATCGCTCGCTGGCACAAAACGAGCAGGTACCGGAAAACTTGTACGGTGGGGCTGCCAGGGGGATGTCCTTAAAGAGTTTCCCATGATTTGCTCGCATTTTTCTTCCATTGCGAGTCATTTAGTTACTATAGGTCTCTAACTGATCGGTACTGACCACAATATACAATCGCGCGGTTTGTCTTTTATGGCAATAAAGAGAACATCATGTATTTCACCCTTTACAGTATTCACAATCATCACTCTGATGTACACAGCGGACAGGGGGATGCAGGGGGGCGGAGTTAATTCTCAAGTACAAGCGCTATTTGTTGACCTATGTGTAGGACTTCTCTAAGATTTTGTTTTTAGACTCTCCTATATTTCTAGATCATTTTGACTTATCTTCTCATGTACAATTATTCGAGCGGGTCCAGTGTAGAAGCAGATGGTTACTGACCACGCTCACGGTCTTGAGGTCTGCTACCTGACCGATCAGCGCCCTAATGAGACCTTCCGTCGCTTGACGAGTAACTGGTATAGGGCCCGTCAGGCAAAGCTTACTGGTGCACCGCTTGGCTCCCACAGATCATTGCGTATTCGAGTCGTACATAACCGATGCCACAGTGATTCTGAATGGAAATCAATTGCATGGCGCACCCTACGTGGTGGTTGTTCATCGCCGAGTTCTTTGTTCCTTATGGAGCCACGCTCCGAAAAATATTCCTTATCCCCCTGTTTTCCGTTAAACAAATGTCGGATTAACAGAGTACATAATACTGCTTTCTATTGTGAATGTACGGCCATGTCCAGAAGCTGAGCAAATAATCACGAGCAGATCGATCCTCTCTACTTCCAGCTCTCACTCGATTTTTTTCAAAAATTTCTTCAGAAAATCGTGAGTATCCGATTCAGGGTACAGCATAGTGATATGTGAAATGGTGGTGTCCAGTACTACTCCCACCCCCCTCGAGGGAGGGTCTCCGGTACGACCCCCCCCTACCCTAACACCCAACTATCACTTTCCTACAAGTTCTCAACTTCCTACCAGTTTTTCACGCAGAAGTTTTCTGATCGAGCCGAGGGATATACAGCCAATGTGAAGCGTTTTCCCCAACGCGGCAAATTTCTCTCAAAGGCACATACAACCCCCTCTCCCAACAACGACCAAATACGACACCCCTCCCTAGCGGTCGAGTACGAATTCCTGTGTTTTACACAACGATACTGTACCCTGATTCAATTCATTTCACTCCTCTCCTCTCCTCTGATAAATCTTCCGTCATCAACGCCGATTCTTATGTAAATGAGATATAATGCATAGCCGATTCATTAGATGTTTGCGGAGAAAATTTGAGCGATATCCCTTGGGGTTTTTATCAAAGGATTTTGTTTGAACGGGAAGACTGGAGAGTGTCATAATACCTTACAATGTTCGCGATTCTTATTTGCATAAGGTCTCTTTGCTCTTTTTCTGGCTACATCACACTCATGTCACGTTATTCGTGTATTTACAGTATAGGGTTACATCTGGTTCTGCTGACATCAACGAATTTCTTGCTCAACTCATTGGACTGGATGTCCGTGGAGAGATCGTGAGCTTCACAAGAGGAATTATCGCCTCAGTGGCGTGGGCACGACGGACGGGTTGGGAAGTTGCTGCCGACGCCATTGGTGGAAGGGCTGGGAGAGGGCGTTCGCTCACACCCCACTAAGCCCTTCCACCAATGACGTCGGGAGCACCGCCCTTCCCCAGCCATCGTTCCCACTGTCTACAAAGTATCCTCGTAAGCCAAAATGAAGTGGAGGCTGTACCTCGGGTTAGGCTCGTTCTGGCTCGTTCCCATGATGCTGCGGAAAAGAACTGTGGATCGATTGAGTGACGCTGTTGAGTGGGGCTTTCAGCTCAGTCATGATGACGCTGCTGGTTTAAGATTCTAGCCATATCGGATAATGATGCGGAGTTAGAATTCTGACCTAACTAAAATGACACTAATCAGTAAATGCTTCGGCCTATTTTGACGAGGTCACTTTATCCCTTTCAAGCCCTGTTTTCAAGAAAGCCATTGTAGGCAACATAGCTCTTGCATTCAAGGGGTAAAAGTGCTGGAAATCTATCCACCATCATACTACCTCGAAGTTCACTTTAACAGGTTCCGGACCGTGTGACAGACATGGTGTGTCATGACTTGTCCTTAGGCTGCGTTTTATTGGATTAATTTGGTTCTCCTTTTATGTTCCACTGTTGTCAAAACACATTCTCGGTTACGGAAGATACTTACCTTATGAGCGATTGGAAAAGGGGAGGAAACTACTGATGAATTACTCAAAATGATGCGGAGATGCGTGCAGTACGACGGCCCGCAATGTGTTAAAAAGATGGTCTAAGCCTCTCTTCGAGTTGCAGCTTTCTACTACTTCCATACAGAAGGGGTGAGCCAGTGTGTGAGTTAGTGTTTTATCATTCCTGACAAATGGGTACCATTTTTCTGTACCCGAAGGGTGGAAGGCTTGGGAGAGAGCCGATTCGACCTCCATACCGCAACCGGCATAAGCGGGCCACTTGCCACTACCTCCTTCTCCCTTCGCCACTGAAGTACGATTCATTAGTCTTCCGTTTTTTTCCTTTTCTCTAGTCTTTTCTCTTTTTTCTGATTTTTCTTCGCTGCGGATGATGGGGCTTGTCAGGGTGGGCTGGCATGCTGGCATTGGCGGCGCTTGCCAATCTCCACTTAACTGGCAGGCGACCACAGCCGGTGGAAAACTGGCAGGCGTTGCGTCAGACTCAGCCCCTTAACACGCCCCAGCGTCCGCAGTGAACGAGTCTCTACCTAATTTCAAGAGAGCGGCATACTTATGCAGTAGATGCGACGACATCACAATTTACTTGGTCATTAAAGGATAATAAACAAAAGCAATCCTCTCGCAGAGTTGGTATGTTGATTTCCAGTCAGTGCAGCGTGCTACCGCCATATACTACTGTCGAGGTCAATCTGACAGTAAGGTTAATTTTCCAAGGGCGGTATCAAGGTGCACGGATAAGGAACGGGGATGCATAATCTCCCTGAACCAACGGAGGGTTATTTGGTAAAGAAAAAGGGCGGATTCGAGCTGATGAAAAAGGATGGAAAGCAGCGCAGGAATTGAACAAAACATGTTCTTTGCCTCGATATACATATTAACGTGTGTGGTAATGTCTCTGCACTCCAGATAACTGGTGAGAATCCGGCGCCGCGTCAAAATTCATGCCTCGCCGGCAGGCCCCCACAGAGATGTAAAGGCGACTGTATTTGCAGCTACTTCATTCCCGCCCTTTTTTCTGCCCCCTGCAATGTCGCTCTCGTGATCACCGCCCCACTGCTCTCCGATATGGGCTGTATGCACAGCCTCAGGCTCCTGCACGATTTCGAAAAAAACTCCCACTCCCATATTTTTATTTGTTTGTTAATTTATGTATTCACTTTTATTTCTGCATGAAATTTTTTTGACAGTCTTCCCTTATGTATATCCACCACATTCCTAATTCTATTTTTTCTTTTCCTATTGGTGTGAATCCTCCATCTCCTCAAGACTCATTGCATTTCTGGGAAGCTTCGGTCAAAAACGGTTCCCGCGATGACTAGATTATCTCATATGAGACTCGCAACCTTGGTGCTTCACGCAGTGGAGCGTCACTTTTCTCTACATTATTGTGGAGAGGGGCGCACCAGTGGAGAAGAATGGTTGTGGGTCTCCGCCTCTTTGCCCGCCCCACTGGCTATCGCGGAATGTGTTTTAAATGTCTTCGTGTCGTGTCGTTTATTAATCTCCAAACTTTTCAGATGTTATACAGCTTATTGATTTTTGTATTCTTTCTACCAGCAGCATCTCCGGGAATGTGCTATCAGTGTGCCTCAGAACTTGCGCTAATAGTGAGTACTACAAACATTCAATGATCTCTTCCATCCATTATTTGAATTTTTCTCCAGAATTGGTCCCGTTACGGTCTTCCACGAACCGAGGGTGATTCAATGATGGCTGACGACGCATGTTTGAATGACGAAATTCCGCTGGGACATGTTCCCTGTAACGCGCCGTGCATGACTATCAATATCACAGCAGTTGGAGGGAAACATGACGGAAAAGTGATCGGTAAGCAGTGGCCTGGTAGCAACCATGCCTATATGCCTTTTTGTATTGTTTATTTTTTTGTTTAACTTGTGAACGCAGAAAGTCTATGAGCAAAAAAATTTCAAAGATTCATTTCGCTATAATCGGGTAGGTCAAGTCTCATGACTATTGCACCTTCCTCCTTATAAGGAGGAGCACACCAGTGGTTATCGCGCAATGGTCATGAGACTCCGCCTGTCTATTCATCGCGGAACGTGTGTTTAATGACAACATTTTAAAAATTATGAGCAAGTCCCACACCACCTCCCTAAGAAGAGAAATATATTATATTAATTATAATAATTACTTGATTGTATTATTATATTATATTATTATAATAATTACTTGATTGGTGATTAATGCTAATTCCTTCTGAGAGGTTTAGTTATTAAGCGATTTCCGAGAAAACACCTTTTTAGGGATCGTTCGTGACTGCCAAACGTATTTTCGAAGTCCGAAAAAATTACCTGAAGGAAAGGATATCTTATGCCGACACAGTGTGCGTGACACTGTCCGAAATCATCGGTACGTTCACATTAATTATTTAATTTAGTTGTCCATTCGAGCAGAGGATAAGGAATGTGGCAAGCGACGCAGCTGTCATTACTGTGGGACTGTGATCAAACCCCGAATCAGTCCCCCCCTGGCCAAGCAGGCTTCCATTCACATGAGGCCACCTAGTTAGTGGCAGGTTTTTTGGAGGGATGACAACACTTAGCTGAACATTGGTTAGCGCTGCACGACATAGGGTAGGCCAGATGCAGTTCAAATGACTCTTTGATTTCAAGTGAATGCAGAATGCATGCCGCATGCAGTCAGTTGAAGTCAAGTGTCTGGCAGCGTTCAGACTTTGCGACTGCATCGATCGCGTCGAACGCGCGACCGAAGAGCTGCCGTCGCGAAGTCTGAACGCTGCCTCTGGTCCTTCACAAGGAGGGGCGTCGTAACTACAAAAGAATGGGTAAGCTGGCTGAAGTTGTCTCGTTCCAACAACGGCTGCGCCACGCATTTGAACTGCATTGAACCAAAGGTCTCTGAAAACAATTTGGGCGCGCCAACCAATGATCCCAGAGTGTTTGTTAGCTAGGAGAAGGGCTTGGAGACCTTTCATACCGGGAGAGACGGAAGTCTTGGCTAGCCTGGTGCGGATTCGTGCACACGGTCGTGGAAACGGTTAGCACTGCTTTCATCAATAGGCCTTTACTGAACTGACCTGAGAAGGATCCCGGCAGGTCAAAGACGTAATGCACGCTGGTCAGAGGAGCTAAGGCTGTCGAATACTCTCACTTCTCATTACTTCCTTATAGTACGGTGGGGAGAAGGAGCATGTGGACCAGGAATGTACAACAGTACGGCTGACTCCGCCCATATGATCAGGGTGAACTGCTCCTTTAGAGGTTGATTCGTAGGGACAAGACAATTGGCATAAGTTGCTCTTCATAAGCCACCGTCAAGATTATAAAGCAACAGTACCAACATTTAGTGTTATTTTTCATAGAATCAATACAGTAATTATGCCCAAGCGTTGTAAATGTGGTACAGGGGGGGACGTACCGAGACCCCCCTGAGGATCTCGGTACATTCTCCCCCTGAAAGAGGGTTTCGGTACGTCTTTCTTCTTCTCGGTAAGAGTAGTACGTCTTTCTTCTTCTCGGTAAGAGTAAGCCTCTCCCTTTCCCGGCACCTATCTACCTCTTTCCTACATGTTCCCAGCTTCCCAAAATTTTTTTCCGAAATTTCCCGGAAATTCGCTACTTATCCAATGTGAAAAAAAGCGTGAAAAGTCAGCAACCGGGAAAAATTTTTTTCCAACCGCCGAATTTCTCTCAGTGGCACGCACGACTCCTCCTCTCCAGCGGTCAAATACGACCCCCCCCCTTGCCTTTCTCACAACGGTGCTGTGCCCTGCTTGTAGAGCTACGTCACAGTGTGTGCTGTGTGCTTCAAGTATTTTGTATTGATTCACTTTGTAACTTATGATTATTGTTATTACTTTCAAGCATTTTTATGTTTTTTGGTGTATTTACTGTTTAATAGGATTTCTTAGTGTTATTTCTTGATTTCAGCATAAATGTAACATTTTGTTACTGCCAAGGACAATTATGCAATGGCAAGTCTCCACAAGTTCAACTTCGACGACTTGCTCAACGGCGCTATCCACGGCTCCCAGACTTTTCCGAAATCGGTCGGAAGTTGTCACTGGGATTGTTTGTGCTAACTGTTGTATGGCTATTTGGATAGGCTTATCAGATGATAGATAGGTGCAAGGTCAGTTCCCTCATGCAGCTCTTTGTTAATCTTCCACCATTTATAGGCATAAGGCACGATAATTTGGTGATCGGTCTAAAATGGTAGCAGGGGTGCTATATAGTGGGAAATGGCGAAAAAGCGAAGTGAAACGGTCAAAAACCTGCAAAAAGCCTTTGTTCTACACGACTCAGAAAGCAATTTCGGACGAGTTTTCCGTTGGCATCGCCAAGAAGCGCTACGGTAGATATGGCTGCTTGTATGTACTCAATTGACCATGCAGGGCGGAGTCGCTTCACATCAAACCCTTTCCTTATATGTACGTTGCAAATGAAGCGATACGAACATCAGCATCGGTCGGACCTTTGTGGGCGGGCGTGCGCGGTGGGCGTCTGGGTCGGTATGTTGCAGCAGGGCGCTATAAGGGTACCTTTCTTAGAAAAGGCGCCAAGCAGCGGCTACTCAGGGACGTGGAATTTTGTCCTGCTAAGCGTCTTAATCCTTCATCTTGGATTTATCGTGCCACTTGCCTTTAAAGACGCATTCCGTGATCGTATATCTTTTATGTATTATTTACTTCCAGATATTCTATGGTTCAATAAAGTCGGGACATGAAGAGTGAAAACGACTGGTCAATTCGCCAAAAGTACTACCGATCAGGGCACTTGTCACGCTTCTCACGGCTACTTCGACACCCTCCTTCCAGTGACCAAATATCCACCCTGGGGGTTACCCAACGTACGGATTGCCCTGCTAGCGATCCGTCTTATCACAAAGCAGTTGCCAAGCTCAGATTTATCGGGTAGAGCAGGAGATCTGCGTTTCGGCGCAGATAGACGCGCGTAAGCTAGCTCCTTCCTAGCCAATAAGCTCTAGCTGTAGAAATACTGTTTGAAAGCGATTAGGCCTGGTAATGCGCGCTGCTGCTTACGCTGTTTTTCTTGCTAAGCCATCTTCGCCGAGTAGCCGCAAGGTGGATCTCCTGAACTACCAACCCCTACCACATCTGAGGACTTTATAGGGTAGACACGCTTTCTTAGAAGTCACTTATCGATCTGATTCATATTATGCTGAATGTTTGTCGTGGGTTTTCTCCAGTGTAAGATAGATATGCACAAAGTTTCTGTGATTTAACGCTCATGTATGTTGAAAAAAGCTCAATTCCGTGTTTTGTATTATTGATTGAATTTTTAATATCAATGCGTCGCTCTCAATTATTTTTCATCATACAATTTACCGGAGTTTCAATGCACATCCACGCTTTTTCATATGGGCGGAACCGGCCCTGCCACTGTATTCTTCGTTGATGGGACCTTCGCACCTGATACAATAATGAATAGGCATATAATGGCGAATGCACAATTGTAGGTCAAACTCCGCCCATATGATCAGTGTGGAATGTGCCCGTTTGATGTGTCCTCTTGCCGGTGGTGCTTCTCTATGATGTATTTATTTGGCTGTTATTTTCTAATTGTTATACGTAGCGAAAGGGTTGAATTGAGCAAAAAGTGTTTCAAATAAAATTCTTCAGAACTCATTGTCTCAACTTCTGCAGGCCTAGCAGTAGGATCCTTGTGAAGGTATGTGCCTCTTGGAGAGGGAGGGGTGCCAGTAAGCAATTTTGAGCCAATTCTCCGTAGGGTAGTCATGGTGTAGCACGCAATATTTGAAGAAGTGGTCTGCAGTATCCTGTAAAAATGCAAAAGATTGTAGGGAAGGTGGTACGCAGTGGACAACCTTGTACTAGTTCCGCAGTGGACAGTTGTAAGGTGTTAGAGATAGGGCGCTAAGTAAGTTGCTTTAGTGGCACCTCCTTTTTTGCAGTAGCGCCGCCTCCAGACTCCGCCTTCGAAGTGTGCTTTCCTGCCAAAAGCGATGCTATTGGACAAGTGGCATGAAATGGAGCTGCTTTACAGTCTCTGTGAGGTCTTCGGGTTCGTTAGACGGATCAGGCGGCTGGACTCGCCTCAACGCGCGGTCTTTTGACCTTCTACACGTGCAGTTTTTTTTGGCTGGAGGAGCTCTATTAAAGGCGTTGCCGACGTTCCCTTTGGCATTTTCTTTACACAGGCAAGTCACTCAACTTTTTTCCGTATTTCAACACCTTTACTTACTCTACTAATCGCGGACGCCTTCAAGGAGGCAGGTCTGAGGTAGATGAGACACCTCGCGCATTCCTGCAAATGGCAGAAGTGAGCGCTTCACCCACCTCGGGGCTTTTCGCTCTCAAAAGTTGCAGGTCGCTATAGCGATGACACGAGATTGCGGACTAGCACCTTCTTAGGCACATAGCGCCAGATGTGAATGATGGATCGCTTTCAGATAGATTACCGGATCACCAGATAGGTAGCCATCACTTCCCTGCGTAAGTAGCCTTTCGTGGTCCGGTAGTGAGAGATAAGGGTGCGATGGTGCTCGAAGCCAAAAGTACGCTACCCCTCATAATTTTCTATCTAGGGAAGAGACATACTAGCAATCCTATATCCATAATATGGATATAACACGCTGCATCCAATTCGTGAGGGGCCAACCGGGTTGTCTCGATAGTCTTCCACTTCAGGGGACCGCATTTGGCGTCGGCACGTTCCCCCTGATTCTTGGCTTCTTGGCAATTATTGCTGGAAAACAGGCTGACGCAACGCCCATCCCAGTTCGCTTGGCACTCACCAGCGTCTGCAGCGAAAATGGCTGTGTGTTATGCATAGGGCTGTCTTAACGTACACTCCATATCTGAGAGATGGTAGGGCGTGGCTGCGTGCATCATTTGAGCGTGGCAGAGGCTGCGCTTTTGGTGAAATATTTTCGTGTTGGCATAATCACGTCTTCATCCAGCACAGTACAGGATGACAGCTTGCCACTTGTGGGAATAGCCCGCTAAAACTCGTCTTATGCAGCGCTGAAGCAGAGTACACAACCACGCCCTCTCCATCTCAGAGACACAGAGTGTACGGAGGAGTTTGTTTTTGCCTTTGAAAGAAGACAAGCTCAGCAGCTGGGGAGGTTCGCTGCTTAACCACTTTCGCTGCTTCACTACTTCCGGTTTACAAGTCTCACTCTGGTGAAACCTGTGAACTCTTGTGAAGCTGGAGCAAGCTCGTCAGCCACCATGGTAAAACCTGTCAACTCAAGAAAAGGCTATCTAGATGGGTCGACACGTAGACAGGAGGTAGCAAAAGTGCAAAATGCTCCCCACCCCGTGGCCGAACTGCCCCAGCACACGTAGACAACACGAACAAGTAAAGATTGATATTTATTGCGAATCACAGCTGTCACTTTTCTGTGGCACAACTACAAGTAATCTGACAATTCACAACTATTTAAATATAAATATATCTATTTATACATCTATTACATTTGCTTGACTGATGTGAGATTATTGAAAGATGTTATCAGTTGGTCATTGTAGAGAACTTCATAGTAGGCAGGCAGAGGTGATACTCCAGCAACTTCTGAATATTCTGAAAATAAAATTATTATCATCATTCGCTAAGTATGGTCTCAAAGAATGTAGAATGGCAATCGGTAAACTGTTTTCTTTTTGACAACTTGCTCGAGCCGTGCGAGAAGGTGGTGTAGTGGCAGGAGACGCCGCCCACAGCTGATCCAAGGGCAGACCGTGCG
>MU939691.1:0-11058 GCA_036418165.1 Cooperia oncophora
TAGTATTTGGACCTCCTACTGGAGGGTAACGAGGAAGTCCAGATGCTCGATTACTCCGGCGCCTCGAAAGTTCCGATTAAAGCATTATTCATGTCCTTACAATCCCTACATTCCGCTTGATATCTGTGTCATCCGTCGTGTCCGGACATCCTGGTGTAGGGGGTTTTTGCGCTTGACGTGGACTTCCTCTGTCTCTCGCTGTTGGTCACCTCGTTATTCACCTGCGCCCCATTGCACTCCTCAGTGAGAAGTGGATCAAAGTGACTCGAAAGCCCCTTCGACTAGAAAAAAACGACCCCCAGCTGGTTGGCTGGTTGTTGTAGCAGGCGAACAGGAACTGGTTTCACATACCAACACCGCCACCGTCGGGTCAACAATCCAAACTTGTCCAAACTTTCAGGAATTTCCTTCAGAGAATTGAAATAAACCTCTGCAAATTGATATTAATCGCTCTAGAACTAAAAATGGGTGAGGCTTTTTTCATTCTCTCAGAGTAATTATGTTCATAACGCAATTTGGCGTTGAACTCATAGCCTATTTTCACGCCCTCAATGAGTCAGCCCCCGTAACGTATCCAGAAATGGCCAGCATATCCAGCGAGGATGAGAGGAGGAGAACAGCTGGTGGTTATCGTAGCTAAAGAGGGTCTGATGATGGAGGGACAAACCAGTTTAACTAGGCATGTCCAGATTTGGTGTGTTGCTGAGGCGCTACCGTTGCTGAAGCAGATTCGAAGAAGGTGCTTCTGGAAGACTACTCGAAATTGAAGAAAATTGGCTGTTCGGCTTAGGGGGTGGGGGCGTTTTGCACTCTTGCTAGGTCCTTCTGCTTATTCATGTTAACTTAGAAGTCTCGCAAAAGACCTGCAAACTCTTGACCTGTAATCCTGAGTCTTGTAAGCTCTTGTGAAGCTGCTTGATGGTACAAGGGAGCCTGTTTGCTCACAGGGTTTACAGGTCTACACAAAGTGGCCTGCACGTGCTTCAAGAGGTACCACTTGTTGCCCCCACCAAGCCAAACTGCGCCATCGATTACAAGAATCCCCTCAGGTGGAATCAGAGGACCACCTCTAAGGCCGCCCACATTGATTTCGGGGAATCATTAGCCTGCTGATTCCGCTGAACATCTTTTGAAAGCTGGATTTGCTCCATGTAAAGGGTCGGCTCGATAGTTTGGACTTCAGCTAAGCTGGGTAGGGCTGGGAATCTATTTACGGGCAAAATACACAATCAAGAGCCACAACCAGGGGTAGGTCCAGCTGTTGGGGTTTCGTGAAACACTGCCTCTCATTTTTGAAATTTCCTGCTCTGGCATGGGTACTCTTCAACACCTGCAATGCTGACCACCATAATCCAGGAACTCTCCATTTTCATACCTACTTTTCGAGGAATTTTCCAAATTTCGCTTCAAAGTTCTCCTAAAAACTGCCATGCCAGAATGAGGTGGGAGGCAAAGGTAGCGGGAGTAGGGGTGAAGATTTACAGTTACTTGAAAGAACAAGAAAAACGGGGAAAGGAAGCTACGTGCGACTCTTTATGATCCTAAAAGTGCTTAACATACGTTAGCCCTTTCTGTCTCCTTATCTTGGCTATTGAGAGTACGACTGAACCACTAGAACTCCGAACTTCTCATTTTTGAAGAGTACAAATCAAATTGTTAACAATTATTTCATATTTCATCCACGAAATCGCCTTTCAGATCTATGCAGCAGTATCGGCAAGCACGTTGGCCTACCTGGTAGCACTACTGATCGATATTTTCCTGACAAGGCCTATACGATGCCTCCTACATCGTGAACATCTCTATCGATACAGATCAGCTCAGACCACCTAATATCCCCTTCGCTTCATATCTTTGGGTCTCAGACCATCCCGTTTTCTAATAAACTTTTTCTGAATGAAAAATGTGGTGTGACGGACCTGATCGTGAAGTTCTTTGCTCGATTGAGCGGTGTGGATTCTTTTTTGAATCCTTTCTACCACGGTCCGCTAGGTCGTTCACATTGTGAAATGCGCCGTATTCTCCCATGAATTTCGCGCGTTCCCAAGCTCGCACGGAGCTTTTTAATTGGAAGTTGAAGCGCGAGACGACGACGGACAGGACATTATTCACGGCGAATCGACTCGCCTCAGCGCTAATTGACAAGATCATACGATCCCGACTTGGAATTCTTTTCAATGATGCCTGAAAAGGGCTAGCGAGAGGCTACAGACACTGAGAGAGGATCTCAGAGAATTGTTGAGCCCACGAACAGAGATAGGACTGAAATGTACAGGAGAAGAACTAACAGGACTTAAAAGTAAACAGGGATAATTAGTGGGTGGACTCTGGCTACTGCTTACCCCTTCACCATCACAGTAACTCAGCTTTGAGCTTTCTTGCCCGGAAAGAAACACCAGGAGAACTGTTGGGCCAGCAAGGTGATCCGCCCAAGACCAACGACGTGAATGGTCGCTGGAGAGAGGGAGGGGTTGTTTTTGGCCCAAGAAATGTCTTTTCGTAGTTGATTGTTCCTGTTCACGCGCGCTATCAGCACCGCAGAGACTCCCATGGGAGGGGAGGGATGGTATACTCGAAATCCCTGAGATCGGGTAGGCGTGGCTGCGTGCTTCAACTGAACCTGGAGGTGGCTGTGCTTCTGACGAGAAATTTGACAAACTTGAAACTTGACACAATTTTGGTCGTCTCTGTCCAACACAGAACAAGATGACAGTTGTCCCAGACTGGAAATATTCCACGAGTAACCCATTCCGTGCTCCAATGCCACGCCTACTCTGGCTCTGGGATAAGGAGTGTATATGGCCGCAGCTTTGAGAAAGAGTGGAGGTCGTTACCTGGCCTGGCTCAAGGAAATTTTTTCCATGTGCAAGGAAATTTTTTGCGTTGGCTCTTCGTGGGTTTTGCCGTTCTTTACGGGTAATTACGGGTTGAAAAAGTGGATCACTTTGACGCTACCTGTCAATCGAATCAGTATTGTGACTGGACCGTAGCTGGAGAGTTTCGAACTGGGTCCTGTTCAAGCTGCTGAAGAAGGGATCTATTCGCCTCAAGAAAAGTGTTCTAGAAACAGAAACTTTCGTGGGAAAAAAAGGAAAGATCCCTGATGTTCTTCGAACAGGATGCATCCCGATATCATGAGTGAAATGAAGGTAAAAACAAAGGTGAGAAGTGGGGGAATAACTAGCCTGAGTTATGGCCTCAGAAGGTCAGACAAGCCTGAAAAAAAGTGGGGAGTTGGGCTCAACAACCAGTTTTTCCGTACAGTGTAGATGAGTCCCATAGACCAAAAAGCAAGCTTTACCGCCATTGTACTCAGAGGATATCGTGAGCCTCTAACGGGGAGGTTGCCAGGAAGAGCAGGAGTGAGTCCGTCTCGACCTCCTCTACGAGCAACGGGTGATCGGCGCTACTAGATCGGTTGGGAAGAAAAACGATTGATGATAAACGCGCACGTAGTAAGCTCACCCAGCCCGCTTGACATCGGCCCCAACTGATATACCATCTGAAAAGTCAACTCCGAGCTCATGTCAGCGTGCCCCGTCATCTGGATTGACTGAAAAAGACTGAGTCTGACGTCGCAGGATGGCCGACAATCCTTCTCATTATTCCTTTTATAGCTGAACAGTCACGGAAATAACGCTTTTCCTCATGAAAGTAATTGAAATGTTGAAAGTATTGCAAAAAAGGAGTGAAATAAGAATAAAAACTGAGTGTACTCCGGTGGGGACTACTGTAAAGAGGAATGTATCGAGCAGGGAAAAGCATGATGATGCGAAAATTTTTTATCAACTCGACAACTCACCGTCTCCCCGCTCCTGTCCTTCCTCTTCAGCCTAGAATATGCCTGTTCTCACTTTCCATTACGGATTTCCATGCGTACCGTAGCATTTTCTAGAGAAATTCGATTTTTAGTAGAATACTCGAACCAACGATTGAAAAAAAAAACATTTAAGGATCACCGTCTATCAAGGGACTATCGCAGTCCTTTAAATTTCAAGCTATTCAGACGGATAGGGCAGAAAGCATTATTAGTAACCTTTCCCTCAAACTTTCTCGTCTAGTGCGACCCCCCCCCCCCTTCACCATGTTATCTACCATCTTAATGACTGTTCCCACTTCTTACCACTTTTTTACCATTTTTTTCTATTTTTCAGGGCTTCGACTGCGCTGCCGACTTGCTACCTACTTGGTATTGCCTTAGGAGCCGGGGCACTAGCAAGGCGCTTGGCCACTTCCTGTCGCTGGGGGATATTCACAAAATACGACCCCCATCTTTTCGTTAACTGATCGACCTCTCTTCCCTATGCTACCCACCCTTTACTGGCTGTTCCTACCATCCCACCACTTTTTCCCAATTTTTAAAAAATTTTCAGGTTTTTTCCTGGAAAAGTGCGGTCGAGCGGGGCGGGAGGGGGAGGAAAGCGGAGGTCGCCGCCAAACAAGTACTGAATTGCCGAAAATAGTAGTGTACAGGACTTTGACGGCGCCGTCAACTAGGGGCATCTTGAAATGAGAATCTCACAACGTGAAATAGAAAAATCATCTACCACGAAAACTTTTGGGCAAGTACGACCCCCTAGGATCCTCCAGCATCCTCCAGCTCAGAGTCCCATGGTGGGCAAGTTGTTCGTGAAACGTGAGGTCCAGGCTCAAGCAGAAGCCGAAGGGAGGGAGGACAGTCGCTCTTGCAGCCTCCAACTTACTAGGTTTTTCGGTAAAAGGGCTGTTCAGCTTTTGAGGATGGAGTGTGGCTACGAAAAGGGATAGCCCCAAATTTCTGGCTCTGATTACTACCGAGCAGCCGCAGTTCAAAACGTGAACATTCTAGGAGTGCCCCCCCCCCCAAATGGGGGCATATTAGCCGTAGGTAGCTAAGCATTCATTGATGAGTTCCTGAGACTAACACTTTGAATTGATGCATGAATCATTACTTGAATCAATAATGAATCGAACCCTCATTCAGTGTGACCCCTCGTTCTCCAACGAAGAGGATACAATAGAGGTCCAATCACTGGTAGCCTACCATTATCGGCGCAGTTCCACTTGGAAAGGGCACCAAGCGATGCCCGTACAGACCATCTCGTGAAGTCCTGTTGATTCTTGCAACCAAAGGAGCTCAGCCGTATCATTTCGCAGCTTCACACGGGTTCACAGGTCCTGCAGAAATGGGACCTCTTAGTGAACATGAACTAGCAAAAGCTTCCCCAAGACGATTACAGTAACATCTGCTGCCGAGAAATGCCCCTAGTCAGTAGTCGGTAGCTTCAAATGGACCTCAGTAAGCGCCACGGCCACTATCAGCAGTCTACAAATCCCCCTGGCAAAGGCCGGCATTGATGGAGATTCCGATCAGTACCCGAACACGTCCGGTTTCCCCTTGGCAACCCCTGCATGCCTTCGCCTTGCGATTCCACGAAATGTTTGACGTGTCTTGCTGAACACTCCCTCTTTACAGTAACCCCCGAAACGGGTACGATTGGCTGTGGAAAAAAGTTGACTTATATTCGTACTTTTCAATCGACAATTATACGCTGAATCAGGCTGAGTTATGATCGAGAAACTGGTTTCCGAATGGGGTAGAATAACTTCAGATGAACTCAGTGGCTCCACCGCATAGTTGAATTGAGGTTAGTAGACTCGGCAAACGCTAAACGTCAAGGTTTATGACAATCAAAGTTTGAATGGGGCACGCCTTGCCTCGAAATCCTTGGTCGAGACAAGACAAGGATCCGAGCTAAACACAACGGATCCGAGGCTAGTTTTCTATTGGGCGGCTGTTTATCGACGGGGGGGGGCATTTTGTACTATCACTGCTTCCCTTGTTCCGGTTTGCAAATCTCACTTTAGTAAAACTTGTGAACTCTTGTAAAGCTGGAGCAGGATCGTCTAGCCACCATCCCAAAACGTGTCAACTCAAGAAAACGCTACCTAGATGGGTCGACACATCTATGGAAAGCAAACCTTGGGTCCTATGCGGCACGCATGCCCCCCCCCCTGTCGATAAACTGGCCTTATTCTTAATTGTTCAGCGAAGAGAATGGCAGAGCAAAAGCACTTGTGTGCCTTCCAGAACTATTTCAGGAGATAGCGAAGGTTTGGAGCAGGAAATTTGCAAATTTCTGAAGCCCGCCCCGAAATGACTGCCTTAATCCTCGAAATTAAGAGTACAGCGAAGGTTCACCCACTGGTGGCCTATTACCGCAGATTAAATTAGTTCGATTTGGTCTGATCATGGCAATAAAATGAGCCCCAGGGTAAGCGAAGAAGGTTGGGGGGGGGGGGAGCCTGCTAACGTAAAGATCTTGCCATCACTAGTGGAAAAGTTCATGTTAAAAAATAAGCTGAAACATAGAAACCCTCTGAAAAAATAAATCGAAATCTATCGGGTTTTCTAGATAGGCTCCGATGGCACCGTTTCCACCACGTTACCCCTCCATGACTTCCAAGTTTTCTACCCTAAATTTTTAAATAACTGAAAGGAGAACGGAGGAATTGACAGAAACTAGAAAGACTATCGCCCGGAAAGGTGAGGGTTCGACTCCCGCCTGGGGTTCAAATTTTGCCTATAACTCAGAATTCTTGTTATAACATTTGGAACGCGCGTGACGTGGCCGAACCTGGCGGCGTAAAACAGCATCATCATTATCCAAAACTATCAGCATCAATCTCGTCGCGCATCACACTTCGTAGTCCCCAAGCTTTCTGAGTAAATAGATTTATCTGCTAATAGTCTCCCCGAGCTACTTCGAGCCAGTACTGTTTCCACGATGTTTCATCGCATTACCGATACTCAATAAAGCTTGATTCTTCTGAGTAACCATCAACTTGGTGGTAAGGAAGGAGATATCAATAGAGTCATTTCCACTGGGGGCGGGGGGGGGCATTCAGAGGCGATTCCTGAGGGAAACCGTAAACATCGCAAAAGGGGAGATATCAAGAGGCAGTGTGGTTAAGCCAACAAGGACACTCCTGGCCTTTGGAGAAAATTTTTTGCGAATATCGACTTCCCTCAACATTTTCGTCCTTTGGGACCATACTGTTCCTCTTTCTCAATCTCCATCCTATGCTACTATACTCCTAAGTCTTTTCCACGCTTTCTACCTTTTTTCTGGGAGTTTCCAAAAATTTCTCAGCTTTCTCATAAAAAACCGAGCGGGGAGTGGCGGACTCTGTCACGTGAATCTGAAACGGATAACCAAAAAAGTCGACGACCAAAAGCCATTTTTACTTCAAAGGCAAATAATTAAAAAATATGACCCCCTCGCTAGGATTCTCCAACATATGAAGTGCCCTCACACCTATCCGAAGCTCTTGTAGCTTAGAAAGGTTAAGATGGAGATCCATTACGGTAACTCCTTTAAATGGCCCCCCCACCCTAGTGAGCGTGCACCAAATTGAAGCGCGAGTGCCTGAAGTCATTTAATTGATTGTATGGGTCAAATTAGTACGACAATCTTCGGGGCTCGGGACCCATTCCTAGTTATTTTATCTACGTTCAAACGTTAAGTGATTTTAAAACTTCTTTTAGGTCCGAGTACTCCTTCGTTTACTTTGGTGTTCCATGTGGGTTTTTAACCCCGGAAAATGCACGGGAGGGGCAGCCCTATCCCTGAGACTCAGTGTTCTCAAATTTACCACTTACAGCAATCAATATTATTATTAAGATTTATATAAATCATGTACAATCTGACAAGACAAAACGGCGAGACTTGGTCCACAATGCCACACATAGAACGTGGAAACAATCAATTAAAATCGATCAAAAATCAATCAATGCATTTGAATCAATAATTTAAAAGAACACAGATCCGTAAACGATTGCTTGGGGACTTGTGTGCGCGTGTGCATGAGGAAATAGTATCCTTGTGAAATGAAAAAGAAAAACGAAAAATTAAAAAAAAGAAGAGCACGGGGATGAGAGATGTGGACTGGCTTCACAAGCCCCAGTGATGGCTGACTTGGCCCAGATTACGTGACCAGAAGTCAGCCATGACCAACGAAGATCATTTGGTAAAATTTCAATAGGAAAAGCAGTACGTGATGAAAATGAACACTATCTTTCTATACTAGTAACCATTGTACCCTGAATGTGGTAGAATATACGGTTGGTAATAGGCTGACTGGTCGTAGAACGGCTTGAGCTCATCGCTAGAGGAGTACTTGAGTGGATCGTAAGTGGATAGAGGAGTGTTTAATGGCGGTGGCATTAAACCCGATGGTGGTACGACAGTCTGCTGAGACTGTGGTGGTGGTAGGACTGTGGACGGCAGATTGGAAGGACCGAGACCAGTAGGAGGAAGTCCTGCAGAGGGCAGGCTAGTTGGTGCCAGTCCGGTCATATGTTGCCAATCCGTCACAGCATTGTTCGATCCACCTTCTTCAGGAGGAGTTGAATCGGCTCGATCTTCAGATTCACCTTCTTCATCCGATGTCCGCTCCACGCTACCTTTCGATTTCTTCTGCTTCGATCGGCGATTTTGAAACCAGATCTTTACCTGAAATGACGTCCAATCAATTTGAAAATTTCATAAAATCTCTTATTTGCACCCTTTTAACCTTCAAATTTGGCCTTTTCATTCACATGTGTGTATGTCAGTTCGTCATCGGACACGCGTGTCCTACAGCGAGCGTTCTTTGTTATAGGGTAGGATAATTGGTGCAGGATGCCGGCGCTTGGAGGTCGTACGCGCGTCACCAACACACCACACGCAGGTTACGGTAGCGCTGCGGCAACCGACGTTGAAGCGCGCAGGTGACGCAGGTGTTCGCAGGGGCGGAAAATCGCAACGCGCGTGCCGACGAGACATCGCTACGAGTTGGGATGGTCGAGAATGATAATTCACCCCGGATACGGTAGTCGTGGAAACGACGGTCATCTGTGCTTCGCTACGAACGCCCTTTGAAGGACAATCCAAAGTCGAACATTCGGTTTGACTCTACAGGAGCAGGGAAGGGGGGGGGGGAAGACGGGCAGAGTTTTGAAGCTGCGGGAAGAAGGGTTCAAACGAGAGGATTATTTTTGAGCTAAGCAATGGAGAGATGAGCCGGGTAGGAACAGAACAGTTTCCCGATCAGAGAAGGAAGTTAAAAGGAGTAAGACGGAACACTTCTCTAGCCCAATCGCTGCCACATTCGGACTCTAACAGTTGCCTTGGGTAGGACTTGTACCCGGTTTCTTGGGCTCGTGCTAGGCTATCTTTGGATTTCCAGCCCCTGGATAGCTGGACACGGGTCCCCAATATGGTCCCCAAGTGCTGATTGATAGGCACTCTGTGTGATCTCTCCATTAGACAGCAATAAATCGGAGCGGTTCTGAAACCTTCTGGACCCCATTGATTTTAATTTCTAGCTCCAAATAGTTCAGTTAGGAGAAAAATGCAGTGAATCCAGTTTTAAACATCTCTGAACGTCGCTGATAATTCAAAAAACGATTTTGAAAGGTTTCAGAGTCAAAATGGACCCGTCAGGCTAGGTCATCATTATCGTTGAACGTTAAACCTCTCCCGCAGCCCTCTCAACCAGCAGTTAATGGTCCATGAATCTCGCACTCGGCCGACGAGGTGATGAGAATGGGAATCGTGTCAACATCTGGATACCTATGCCTTTTCAACGGTGACACCTAAAGCGTGAAATTAATGGGTTTAAGCGGGATTTGGCTCTCGAACATCTGAGCTGAGCTTTTCGCACGGGTTAGGGTCGTTATTGAGCGTCAATGATCGTTTAGCGCAATTATTCGATTTTGCTAGCGCTACATCTGGCCGGACTGAGAGCAAAAGGGGTATACAACCAAAAATCTTGCGATGCGGTGGTCCCCCCAAAATCCAAAGCTTACAGAAAGCAGGAGTTGAAGTCGTTTTCCATTTACTATAAGGGACGCCAATAATCAAATTCACTCAATCCTAGAGTGCCAAATTAATCCATCCGCGATTTTTGTGCGATCACCCGGTTGTGCGATAGCCTCCTACGTAACGGGCAGCAAACTATTAAGGGCATAATGGACGCCTTCGAGCAGATAGCAAAAATGCCAAAAACCTTGCTTTTCGGCAATACGGGCCATCCCAGTCCATGCATGAGTTGTGCCCGAAAAGCAAAAACCGGCCCTTCGAAGTGCCACTTGGGGCTACGTTTTCAAAGAAAGTAGTGTTCTTTGATAAGCCCCATGCTCTTATCAAACCAATAGCCGAAGACGGTTTGCTGCATATTGCCATGATCAGCAAACTAGATAAAAGCCCCTGCTCTATCAAACCAACGCTCTTCATGCTAACCTTTCTCTGAAAGATTTCCGGACTCCACTGCTACTGGAATACCTGGGCCCCATGGACCTTTATAAACCTACCCATACGAGTTTCCTCCTCTGCTCCCTTTTTCCAGCAGATCCCCAGGCTCCAATCCGCTAAAGGAATACTACTGGAACACCTGAGCCGCACAGGGCTCTTATGAACCACCCATACAGCTCCTTACCTAGCTGCCACCCACCTGCTTTTCCTTGCCATCATTTCGCTATCTGGGATAGTCACGGACGGTACCATCAGAAAGCTTCACAGAGTACCCTTTCTGAAAACAGCCCCAGCTGTCGTATAAGGTCCGAAAAACTCCCATATTCGCTACTGTTTAATGCCTGCAACCGCTACTAGGAGAATACCAGCAGCGTTCTGCGTCAGAATAGGGTCTTTAAATTCCGGCACTGGAGAGAAATCGGGAGCTGTTCTGCTTGGGAGGGCATTTCGCACTTTTGTTAGTTCCTTCTGGTAATTCACGTTAAGTAGTGGTCCTCGATTTGGGAAGACCGGTCAACTCTTGCGAAGCTCCGAAATGGTACGAGTGAGTCACTTTGGTTGGAAGATTTCAGTGGTCTCAACAAGGTAACCTGTACACCAATTGTTGCCCCAACAAGCTCAACTGCGCCAGTAAGTTATCCATTTCGGCTTCTCTGCCCAAAAGAGGGAAATGTGCGAGCCGTTCGGCTCCATCGAGATCTCGGAAAACCTCCGGAAAAACTCTGACGTTACGGCTTTCTGGGCATTCTGTGTGTCAAACCCCTTACAACAGGGGTTGTTT
>MU939692.1:0-10592 GCA_036418165.1 Cooperia oncophora
CGGTGTCAGTCGACCCTCCCTCCCTCGTCCCCCAAATTCTTCCTCACTCCCTGCCAAGTATAAACTTGAGAGAAATTTCCCAACGATGCTGTACCCTGACTGCTGGTTCGTCAACCCAATCTCTGATAGGTAAGGAGGGTACTACTCTCAGCTTCAGGTTGCGGGGTGTTTGACGCTCTGACTTTGATCCCCTGACCATTCGCATAGAGATTACTATAAATGCCCCTCCATCGTCATTAGTACCCAAATGAGACCTAGGAGCTCCAACTCGAACATTTTTGCTTTGTTTTATTTGCTCAGTGAAGAGGTTCTCAGCTCTGTGTACTAGCGAGACCAGTTCTATTCCTGCCGTTAAACGTTTATTTTACTCTGATTTTCTTCACTAAAGCTAGGCAGTGGCAACTCAGCTGAGCTAGTTAAACTTCCTCAAACTTACCATTACTTCTAAGCTTGTTGGAATATTCCCCAGTGCGATGTGAGTGAACAGTATGAATTTTCTAGTCACTGCAGCTAACCGTCAGTGCAGTGTTGGTCAGACCCTGTCTATAAGTGAAGTCCTACCTAAATGTTACCACGACTGTGAGCTGAGGCAGCTGAATGCGTGGCGCATCCTGGAATTGACGCAATTTTGACCAACCCCTAGTAATTGGCGATAAAGGATCAGAGCACATCCTGCGGTTGAGGAAAGACCCGGCAGCATACGAATCTCCTCGGAATTCCTCTTCTTGTGCATCTTTTTATCCTCAGTCCTAACCGCTACATTCTTAAGCAAACTCCTATCACTTTTCCAGAAAATTTTTTCCTGTTTATCCCTAAAAAAGTGTAGTTGGACGAGGGGGGTATATAGCGCCAAAGCGACAATGAAACGGGAAACGGAAAAACCAAGAAAAGTCACCAACCGAAAACATTTTCCCAAAAGCAAATACGACCTCTTGATTTTATCAACAAAATACACCACCATCTCCTCACCTCCTTTCCTCGCTGAGGGTCCCTGAAACACGACGTGCCCTGTAGAGGACACAATAGCATAGGTGCAGATCGATCCTATGTTGGTAGCGATGGGCTCTCCATTATTGCAATTTTTTCATGCGAAAAAATTGCCATTGACAGGATTTCCCCCTCGTTGCGACATCAATTTATTCAGATTACCAACTGGGAGATTGAGTAAATATTGCGAGTCAGTGGATCTGATTCATAGTGGAACCGTCCAATCGATTGTTCTATTTTTCATATCAACCTTTTCCCACATCTGTCTTTTCTTGTCCACTCAAACTGTCACTGGACTGTGATTGACCTTTTCATCGTTCGAGCCCGTTTTACTTCTAAAACAAGTGGTTGTGTTGCCAGTAAGCAGCCTTCAAAGGGACGATAGGGGTTGCTTAATATTTCAACTTCTTTTCTTCTTTTCTTTATCTTCATCCTTTCACCCCCACCCCACCCTCCCTCTCTTTCGTCCTTTAATTTTATCAATCAGACAATACACCACCATCTCCCCACCTCCAGTCAGTTATCTGGGTGAGATTGGGTGAGATTTTGGTTAATTCTCTTCTTCAATGCTACTTCTTTTTCATATAATGATTTCGGCTCTTCACTGGAAGAGCTAGAGAACCAAATTGTGGTTCTCAGAGTGTTTCCGTTGACAGGTTCAGATTTTTCAGTTTTTTTAGAGAGTTGAGGAGCATAACTCCGAGTTCCAGTTTTCTGCCCACCTCGTTTCACTCGTTCTCTATTCCTGGCCCTTTTATTGAAGCTTGAGGCTATTTTCTGATGGTCATACTCACTATGAGCTCCCTTCTCACGCAATATTAAGGGTGAAGCTGCTAAAAGCTTACTCTTGCCTAGAAAATTCTCTCCTGGATAGGAAGAAGTTCTGTGCCCTCTGAGTAGGATTTTGAGTTCTACAATGATAGCGGCTATGTACCTTCCTCCAGGGTACAACATTTGGATTGGGTGAAATGGCGACGTTACCATGACCCCCGCCTATAACGTCCCCGTCCAATACGACTTACTTTCTCGATCCCACCTACCATACCTACCATAACCACCATATACCCATCCTCCCCCAATTTCCAAATATTCCAGAAGACTGGCGCCCAATGAGGAGGGGGGGGGGTGGTTGTCATTGATCAGTTACAAAACAAAAAATCTGAAGTGGTAGACTTTTCTCAAAGCCAGATTTGATCCGTACCGACCAAGTACGACCTCTTCCCCCTCCCCTCGATCAAGTACCACACTCCCTATGGGATTCTCATAACGGCGCTGTACCCTGTGCCTATCTCCCCATTTATCACAAGGATGCTGAGTAATGGGCAAAAGACAACCTCATGACTCATATACTGGCTCACCTGACTGGTAAGCAACTGTCAATCTGCTACGGCGAATAAAACAATAAAGATTACGGAATGCTACCCAGGCTGGAGCCCTCATTGGGGCGACTTTTTGCCGAGAACTTGTCATACTTTTGATTAATAGATGAGAACTTCCCATTAAAATCTTAGCGCAGAGCGGCTTGGTAGGAGCTTTTTGCTGTTTCCCTTCGATCCCTGCCAATGTCCCTGTAGAAACTTGTAAATTCCTGTAAAACCATGCTTCAACAGGGAATTCGTTTACACTTGACAAAAGTCCACAGGTCTCAGCAAGGTGTGACGTGTAGTTTACCACAAGTAAAAGGAACTAGTAAAAGTGCAAAATGCCCCACCCAAACCAAACAGCGGCGAATCTTTCAATATCAACGCCTTCAACTCCACCTTTACAGCGCTATAACCCCATAAAACAATTCATTTGTCGCACTTGTGGATTGATCAACTTATGTGCACCGATAAAAGTGCAAAGTTCGATGATTCATTGAACTGGAGCAGATGGGCAGCAAACCGGATTCGTGTAGGACATTATTGGCATTTGTGGATGAATAATAGAGTCATTTTGGTGATTATCTCCATAGAACACCTCAATTTACTAAATATGACCATTTGAGCTCAAAAAGCCATATTGCACTCTGGCGGGGTATTTACGGAGCAGGTCTCGAAAAGTCTATATAGCGAATTCGTTCAAGTTATCATTTCATTTTTTTCTTTTTACCGCATTATTTACCTTTTGCTGCGGCTGGGGCACAGCCTTCCAAAACAGGCCAGTTTTCGACCGACTTTTTCGCAGAACGGGCAAAAATTTGTTCCTGAGGTAGTTTGACCTCCAGAACACGAGTGTCACATCCGCTGGGCACGAAACCTCCTGGCGCCCGCGCCACAGGCGCCGGGGCCAAAATACGCCAACTCACCAAATTCGCTGAAAACTTGTTCCCAGGGGTAGTCTGACCTCCTGAACATGAATATCACATCCGCTTGGTTCGAAACCTCCTGGCGCCCGCGCTACAGGCGCTGGCGCCAAAATGCCCCAAATCACTGGCGCCTGTGGCGCGAGCGCCAGGAAGTTTTGGGCTGAAGCGAGTGCGATATCCGTATTCAGGAGGTCAAACTACCTCATTAGACAACATTTGAGCCAAATCCGTCCACGGAGAAAAAAGTCAGGTCAAAAACCGGCTCAATGCTGGATGGTCGGGGCAGTAAAAGGGTAAATAGTGCCTCTTTACAGCCTCTTGTTTTTGTTTCTCATGAGATTTTCCATCTCTACTCCTAGGCTACCAGAGCTGCCACCTCTCTCTTTCAATCATATGAATTAGTTTAGTTTATTTTTGCATCAGCTTGAGGGAACCGTCCGCGATGATCTGTGGAAATGTAATTTTGTGAGAAAGGTAGTGGGGTGGACAACAATGTACGAGTTTCGCGACGCAAAGTTGTAAGCTAAGTTTCATAAACATAAGGTGCAATGTTCTCACAAAGACGCATCCTTTTTTTAGTGACTCCGCCCCAGAATCCGCCATAGGGGTGCGCCTTGCGGCGAAAAGCAATGCTGCCGGACGAGTAGCATGGGAATCAAGTTCCGTTGTCGTTTATGGGATCGTAGGTTCAATGTGAGGATACAGCTGACTAGACCCGTTCCAGTACGTGGTCTTTCCTCCCCCCCCCCCAAATTTCTTCCTCTGGTACGACTTCCTTCCCTACAGGGTATCTTCCCAAATTCTCCCAACTCCCGATTTTCCAGGATTTCCCCGAGAAACTGGGTAGCGGAGAGCGACAAGCAAACATGACCCCCCTCAATGGGAGTCTCTCAATGTTGTGGTTAGCGTGCGCGAAACAGGAAAATCGACTACCAGAAAAATTCAACGAGCCAAACGCGATCCCCGCCACACCGGAGATTCCCCAGTGGGCGACGTGCGCCCCGCGGACTGTGCATTCAGTGGACAGTGATGACAGCTCATTATATCTATAGCTAAACTCCTGGTTTGGGTTTATTTAGTTGACCTTTATTTTCTTTGAAGGAAGGACCCGCACCATTCCTTCCCAGTCCTATTTGAGGTAGGAGGGATTCCGAGAACATTGAAGTAAATAGAAATATAAAAATGAAGGGTATCGACTACATATTAGGATAATTCAAAATGCCAACAGTGGGCGATAACTTTCGAGAAACTCTTGCCCCGTGATTTACTCCTTATATTCCCCAGCTGTATTCCTTCAGCTCCCTTGAAAACTGTTTATTGGCCGTAAACCCTGGGGAGGGGGAAGGAGGGGGAGCGGAGCCTCGTGAGTTTTGTTAAATCATGTCAACTGCATATTATGTGAATACCAAACAACATGTCTCACCCTGCAATTCTTGTAAATTGTTGTCAGGCAGCCTGCGAATTCCTGTCAACCTTGGCGCAGTGGTGCTATCGTCTTTGAAAAGCCATTTGTCTATTTTTCCTCCCAGTCATTTTGACAAGTTTGGCAGGAGTTTGCACAATATGTGACGCGTGATGACGAGGCTTACAGGGGGTATAAGACAAGAGGATCTTTATTCGCAGCGCTGGTAGGCGTCGCGTCGCGTGCGACGTCGTGCCCGCAACTAACGATGTTCCAGGTAGTAGATGGCGACAACAGGCAATGCAGAACTGAAAATAGCCATGAATGTCTACGATGAAGGGGTCTACATGAAGTCCAGGGCTCCAATCGACAGGTTAACAAGAGTTAAGAAAACGCCGCGCCCATCGCCGCGAGCGGCGGAGCGGCAAATTGCGATCCTCTTGGCCGTCTCCCTTACAGGATAGTGGCAATTTTGTCCGGTATTAACATGTATACAGTTCACAGGATTGTAGGCTGACACGTGCTTATAGGTGTGCCCCCCATCCCAAAGTTACTGCTACGTCGTCATGTTGAAATTGTTATTGCCAACTAATTCTCATTTAATTTACTCACATTACGTTCCCAATAGCGAGTGATGAGTTTGGAGCAGGTCTTCTTGAGCAGCGTTTCTTTTAAGTGGCGTACAGTCCAAACACTTTCGTGTTTTCTCCAGAACTTGTTGAAACTATCATGTTTGCTATCCAGCAAAACATCAGCACGTTCACTTCGTAAAATGTTAGACGGGCAATACTTGTGCACGATACTTGTGCCGCTCTTGTTCACAGTATGCATCAACACCGAACAGTGCGCTGGCTCTAACAAAGCGCCATTGCGAACCTCGCTCATGGAAACTGCGCTGTTATGTCGAAGCTGCATGGTAAACAGGGCACGTCGTACATTGGGGATGGGTGGGGGGGGGTCGTACTTGACCTGAGATGTTTTTTCATTCCTCCTGTATCGTGTTACAACATCGGGAGACACACCTTAGTTAGATGGGAAGAGGGGGGAGTAGCGTGGGGGAGGGTGTCTTACTTGCTCGTCGCTTGGAGGGATCGTATGCAAGTTCGGTAGGTAAAATTAGTTGTTGGTTAGTGACGACCTCCCCCCTCCTTCGCCGCCCGCTCATTAGTCGGCAGTTATTTGAGGGAGAGCTTGGAAAATCTTGGAAACAGAGGTAGATTGCTAAAAATTCGGGATAACTTAGGAAGATGGTAGCGTGGAGAAGGAGGATTGCACCACAGCAGGAAATAGGGGGTGGTTCACGTATTTTGCAAAAACTCACCCCGATATCAGGACGTGCCCGATGGGAAAGGGGTACAGATGATAGCGTGTGGTGGGGCATTCTTTATTGCACATTCTATGACTCATTCAAACACTGTTGCTGATATAATAGATAGTGCTCATTCCTTGCATTAGTAAGCCGAAACGAGTAAGAAAGAGGTCTGGTAGATCGGAAGTCGCATGGACATTGATCAGTCCTCGTTGGGCGAGGCAAGGCGAACACCGCGCTTATGGTGGACGAGTTGTCCTGCCTGATTTTTAATGTTGAAGGGGCAGGCGAGATGATATCACTCAGCAATGGGTCTTGCCTCCGATCGGATTCACGTGTGTTCCTCCACAAGAGAATGACGCGCATGAAAAGCTGCCGCGACTTCTGCACAATGCTCCGCGCCTCATGCGTGTCGATTCTCTCCTAGGCTTATCTCACTGAGTCAAGAGGATATCGGTAGGGTCAACAGACAGGCGTTTGTTCCAAATTACGGAGCAGGAAATCGGAATGCAGGTGCAAGAGGACCTGTTTACTCACGAGAAGGCTCTCTAGAGGGGTCGACACGTCGATGGCAAGTAGCCAAAGTGCATATGCCCCCCCCCTCTGTCGCCGAACGCTTCACCCCCGACCCACGCACATCGCTTTCACTACCAACTTTGCCATCGCGACCGGCTCCCTTATTTCTTCACGTGGCGCAATCCTTCTTTTAAACGCTACCACCCATCTTCGTGAGTAATCTCAAATTTCTACCACTCTCCCACTGTTTCTGAAAATTTTTCAAAGTTTTTCTCAAATAAATGCCGTCGAGCTCGTGGAGGCCGCTAACCGTAGCGTTGTCAATGGTTCGACTAAAGAAGTCACCTGTCACCCCAAGCCGGCGGAAACAAGGCTGACTCAAACAGGATAATCCTCGAGACTACGTTCTCAGGTACGCCCGTGAAAGTTGATGGTAGTTTAGGTGGTCTTGGCCGTGATTCAGAAAGTCTTTAAAGTCCAACGCCAATACGAAACTTGGAGGTCAGCATTGTAATCAGTGCTTGAAGATGAATGTATGAGTATACATCTCATCTTGAAAGGCCAAAGCGCATTGATTTCCTTTCGTTGTGAGAGGGTAAGAGCTGCCATGGTGAGGTAACGAAAAGAGCGTATTCTCCCGCGAACGGCATGGATCTTTCGCAATCTAGGGGTGGATATTGTCAGAATGCCGCCAGCATTCTTGTGATAATTTTTTCATTTTGACACGATTGTAGTCGTGTCTGTCCGACAATGAAGAAGATGACAGTCGTCTTAAACTGAATTACCCCACGAGTAATCCATTCTATGCCATGTTAATATGCCACGCCCACCCATCTCAGGGATAAGGAGTGTATGTATTCAGAGCAATTTCCTACGGAATTTCGAATGATGCCGGTAACTTTTGGGCCTGTGTTAGAATCCTCACATTTGTACATTTTCTGGGATAAACGTTGACACGGATAATGTGTAGGACAAGCCCAGAACGTCCCCTCTATTTCGCAACATGACGTCCCACTAATCCCCATTAAATGCTCGTGTTCTGAGCAAACCGACTGTCGAACAGGTTTCTAAATCATCGACTCTCGAAGATTTTTAGAAGTCTTAAGTAGAAAAAACATTTTCCGGAATACTTGTGTATGCGCACGTTCTTCACATAGACGTGTTCCTCGGAAATTCCTTTTCTTCCAAATTTCTTCAATTTCCCTTTCTCAAATGACGTCGACTTATTTTTCTTCGTGGTGTTTTTTGGCTTAGATGGGCATTTTGCACCTTTGCTAGTTCCTTTTGCCAGGCCTTTAAACTCCTGTGAAACTGCGGAATCGTTCCAGAGAACCACACAGCTCCACAGGACCAGATCGCCGCCTTTCTCTTTTTCCTTTCACATTCTTTCGATTTCAAATTTTCGCTGAACACGTGCTTTTCTATCGCTACTGCTCACATGCCCTGTCCTTCATAGTGTGAAGTCCTTTAGCTGCTTTGTTTTCTCGGTCCATCGTTTTTCTCTCAGATTTATAGTTTTGATCCTCAGACTCCTCGTCAACGGATATCTGTTTGGAAGAATCGGAATTTTGCACAGAACACTCCATTCGGCTGTGGATGCCGGCTTGTTCCGAGAGGGGTTGTTTTGCGCGCAGCGCCACGACTTCACCGAATCTGTCGTTCGGCTTGCCCTCTCAAAGATTGGTGGAAAAGAGGGTGGCGCTACGCTTAAATTCCGCCCTAAAAAGGCCTCACATGTGTAGGGAAAAGACAATGACTTCTTTAGGATGGCCACAATCCATGCATCGGCATCGTTCGATGAGGAGCAAGCGGCGGAGTCGTTAGAGAGGGCTATGAGAGGTTATGGGACTGATAAGCAGAAAGTAATTGAAATTCTCGTCAAATGCAACAACGCTCAACGTCAGATGGTAACTTTTCACACTTTTTATCCGCGTAAAATTATTGCGATGATGATCCACTGGGCGCTGTACGTCTTGGAAAGGGCATTCTGTATTTTTGCTCCTCTTTTTTGGTCCCTGTCAAGTTACACCTCACCGTTTGTGAGATTTGTCAGGTTTCAACAAAGCTCATGCTACTGGAAAGCTTCACAGGAGTTCGCAAGCTTACGCAGGAGGTATCATTAGTGGTCGAAAAAACCAGAAAATGCCCCTACCAAGCCGAACTACGCCATCATTGTATTCCGGTCCTAGAAGCAGTCGCCCAAGATAAAATATCTGCGTCAAATACATGCAGACGCTGAGGCGTGTTAGAGGGAGGGTTTGGCGCGGCGCCAGCCACCTCTCCACCAATTGTTGTCGCTCAGCTACTTCAACAATTAGTGGGGTCCGGGCCGGTGCCCCGCCAAACGCACCCTCTCCCCCTCCCCCCCGCCCCCCTTAGCACGCCCTAGCGTACGAGCGAAAACGGCTATAGCCACGTTCAATGGTAACAAATCCCACAGGAAACTTATCACAAGGCTGGACGAGACTTCTCGTCAGATGGTACTCGCACTCAGTCTTCACGGCCAGGGCACGTCGTACGTTTGTGGCCCCATCGAAGGGGTCGTATTCTGTCGCTGGGGAGGGGGGTTGCAGAAGATGCTCCTCCTCTGGAAAAGGGGCGTATATTGCAAAACTTTCTCCAGTGGTAGGGCGTACCCTTCTAAGAGCTACAATCAACAGTCTGTCCGTGTGAGGGTTAGTTGCCTGCCTACTCCCTAGCCATCAGATGAAGGAAAATATCTCCAAATGAGTAATACTTCATCCTGCTTCAGATTCGAACGCCCTATAAAGTTCGGTATGGGAAAGATCTTGAAAATGAGCTGAAGAGGGAGCTGTCGGGCGATTTGGAAGAGGTCATATGTAGGTAGATTTTCTTGTTCCGAAGTTTGACTACGAGCAGTTATAGAGCACATTCTTTGACAAAACTTCTCATTTCCAGTGGCCCTTATGCAAACTCCCACCAAACGAGACGTTTTAGACCTCCAGAAAGCCATGAAGGTAGTGAGATGAAGTTTATTCTCGAATTTTCGTTCATGTTCATGAAATTCTGTTGAAAACATTTCTACAGACGATTTCAGGGTTTTGGTACCAACGAGAAAGTTCTTATAGAAATCCTCGCTTCGCGTAGCAACGACGAAATCCGGGCTATACGGTTTGTCGCTCTGTTTGTAATTGTAATTTCGGGATCGAAGTTTTATTGACAAGTCAGGCCACTACAACTTCAAAGTCCGTGGTTCTGGGTTTCATTTGATATCGTCGCAATCAGTCGGGGGGGGGGGAGAAGGAGTTGTGGGAGTGAGGCGCGACACACCTACGTTCCACTAATGGTGTGTTTTGTTCTAATTATCACGAATTGATCACTACTAGTAGACATTTAATTATAAGTTCAGGTTGTCAGGCTGCGTACAGTACCCCGGAAATTGCGCGTGAGATTAATTGTATTGGCCGTAGATGCACACAAGGGGACCGGGACGGACCATACGTGCTCTCACTGCGAGGGTCCAGGGGTATTTTCACGAGGCATCTACCAGTCCAGTAGGAGGGAGAAGGTAAAGGAGGAGGGATCAGAGAAGGAAGGAAGGAAAAGAAGGAAGGAGGAAGAAAAAATGAAAGAGAGGAGAGGCTTCCCGGTTGACAAGTGCCCTGAGACGGACCGCGTGGACCATTTGATTTCGGCGTGGAGTACTGTAACCTGGCCGCGGGGGCCGGTGGCTGCTAGGGTCGGGCGGGACCCGGGTGGCTATTAAACAGCACCTGTTAAACGCACCTCAAACTTGTGCAACTAAACCGATTACGGTGCGCCCGATTGTGTGCGTTCACGACGCAACATTTTTAACTTCACGCGCAATTTTCGGAGCTACTGTACGCATCCTGACAAGCTGAACTTATAATCTTGTCTAGTAGACAAGGCAGCCTGATGCGAACTCTTTCTTATATCGCTCCGACTGATTGCAGTGATTTCACATTCAAGCCTTTTTCTCTTGAGAATAGCTGTTCCCTTTTTCGGCTGCTCACTCACTTCAGGAGAAGTACTTACAGAAGTATTCTGACAAAAGAACTGGCTGTTCAGAAATACATTCTATACGACATACGACAAATCACTCGAGGAGG
>MU939693.1:0-10201 GCA_036418165.1 Cooperia oncophora
TTCCTACTGTTGTATCTTCACTCTTCCCTCAGGCAAACGCGAAAAGTGGAGAGACTGGGGTCTGACCCAGGGACGGTAAAACTCCTTTTCCACTGCGTGGTCCCTTTGCATCATGTGCGATGATAAGAGTTTTCCAATTCCTTACAACAGCAGAGAAATTGTAAGAGGAGAGGTGCTCCGAATTATGAGTGCAGGTCGAAGGTGGAGACAAAGGGCGTGGCCAAAAATCCATTCGAAAAGAGCGACCGTAAAGCCACAAAATGTCAGGACACCTTTCGTTAATGCCCTAGTTGGCTCGGGAAAGAATGTTGCTACGTTGTTACTTTCACCTGAAATCATCGGCAGCTAGGAAGGGATAAAACTAGGCACATTTGCCATAAAATCAAGTCAACGAGAAGCTATCCCTGCTTGAGCTTCCCATAAAATACGGCTTTTTAATCTTTTTAGTTTTATTTCAAGGCACAGATGTTATCCCAGCTAACTACGGTGAAGATGTGATAAAGGGTGAAAGAGAAGCAGCACTTAATTCCTCGAAGGCTCCTGAATTTCTTTCATCCAAAGTGAGCTTGGAAACGACATGACTTAACATTTCATCCGTTAGTGACGTAAATCCAATTCATAGGGCATTATGAATAAAGAGATCCTTTGAAGAGAAGTGTTGAACGTTGGTTTTCGAGAACAGATGTGCCCGTTGGAGGGGGAATACACGTTCCCCCCCCCCAGTCGATATCACACCTACGACTCATTGTCTATGCCGAATCACTGGATTAACCCCTCCAAAGTGCGAGCCGCCTTTTTGAAGTACCGCGCTGGCCATGAATGTTTCAAAGGGACCTTTGCGAGTTGTTCATTATTAAGGTGCACGGGGCACTTTCCTTGGGAGGGCTAAGGACCATCTCACTGGGGAAGCTTTGGGCTTCGAAGTCCTGGACAAACGACCACGAGGAGTTAAGGCCCCAGAGAGGAGATGCATGGACGTCATCAAGAAGGGCAGTGAATGCCACGGTAAAGATTCATTGCATCGGAGCAAATGGCGATGTTTGACAAGAACAGCGGACTGGGGGGGAGCGCAGGTAGGAGGGGGGGGGTGCGATGGTAGGGGAAAGAAGTAGAAAGGTCTCCTTAACTCAAAGTGAGGCTTGCTAAAGCTCTTGGTTGCAGGTTGAGATCAAACATAAGCCCTGCTTCACGCTAAAGTCGACAGTACCGCGCCGGCCTCTGATGGATTCTCCCAAGGAAGCTGCAGGTCCAGGGTGCAGCATCGTGGGACAGTCCCTTCAGAGGGCATGGGTCTAACTTGGTCATTGGGATGGGAAAGGTCGTTTCTGGTCGATCGAGGTCGAAACGGGAAAGAAAATGGTGAAGGGGGACCTGATACCGCCATTTCTCTCAAGCAAATGCTGTATCCTGCATGAGTCACATAATGGAAGCTTTCGAGATAAATGGTTGTATCATCAGTGCCCAGTCAACACCCGTTCTCCACGATCGATTTCATGTGCAAAATACGAGCCCCTTGTTCCCTTCCACGTCATCCCATCAGGGCACACCATCGTGATGTGTGAAATAGCAGTATAGGTACGACCTCAACCCTCCGAGAGAGGGTGTCAGTACGTCCCCCGCACCCAAATGAGGTCTCGGTACGACCCCCCCCCCTTTCCCCAACACCTACCTACCTAATTCCCACATTTCCCAGTCCAGTTTTTCACCCAAAAATTTCCGTTCCGTCGAGGGGGGGGAGTGGTACGAACCAATGCGAACCGGGAAAATTTCTGGAATTATCCCCAATTTCCTACCACTTTTAATGTACCGAGAATTCTCCTACTTCTCTTCCAAAAATTTTGCTGTCGAGCGGTGGGGGGAGGGTGGGGGAGGGCAAAATCACGCGAGAAGTCAACAACCGGGAAAAATTTTTTCCCAACGCAGCAAATTTCTCTCAACATACGACCCCTCTCCTCTCCCAACGACCAATACGACCCCCTCCCCAGCGGAAAAGTACGACCCCTATGTGTTTCACACAGCGATGCTGTACCCTCCCTCCCATACCTAACACCCTCTCCCAAGTTGCTGCCTTTCAAAATTTTCACAGAATTCCCCTGTTTTTCCCCGAGAAAAACTACTCCTCAGCGCGGGGAAATACATAAATACATAGCCATATAGCAAACTTGAAAGCTGAAAATCCAGAAAAGTCCCCCCCCCCCTGAAACAGAAGCAAGACTACTCCATCTATTATTTACACATCCCTTCATATTACAAAGATTTCTCATCTTCATCATCCGCTTTCCACGCCACCTCCAGCTCCGATTCCGTTCCCGGCTAGTTCCACCCAGATGAGTAAGTACCAGTCACACTGGTGGCGGCGATTGACTTTGTGATGTGACGGTAATGTGGTGCCGATCGTCGCGGCACATGCGACGGCGATAAATCGACGAGTCCGCAATCATGCGTGACGCCCCGTGTGCACGTTCAAAATGCCCCGATTGTTTGCAGACAGCCGAATGTTACAGTAACCTTGATGTGGTGGTAGAACAGTGGCGCGATAATCTGGCAAGTAGCACGCGTCATCCGCGCGCACCACGACCTTGTGCTATGTAAACACACACACAGACAACATCGAATACTGTAAATGATAAGCGGAATACGGTATGTGGATGTATGTGGTGCAGGGGTGGCGGTTCTGTTTGTTTCTTTACAGGGTAGATTCTCCAGGGTGATTGTAAAAGCGGATTTTTTCGATTTTCTGACAGCGAGCGCGGTCCTTTGCGACGGCGATCGTATTTTTCTACTGGGTGGGCAGTAAGGAGGGTCACATGGAAAAAGTAGCAAGATGAAAGGGTAGAAAGCGGCGGCAACAAGTGGTCGAGGGTGATTTACGAGTCCATTCAATGGTCATGGCGCCTATGAAGTAACACCGGCCTCACACGACGTAAGAACAAAGAAACCAAGTTTTGAGCCTTCAAACAGTAGAGAGGAAAGGTGGTATCTGAAGGAATCGGGGAGAGATCGACCGATTGGAATCGAATAAACAACTTGTTCAGTCTTCTTATCACAATCATAAAACTGCGGGAAGTGGCTATCAGGAAGAGGCTTCGGCTCAGAGGGGGCATTTTGCGCTATCGCCTATCCCTCCTGCTAGATTCAGTTGATCAAAAAGTGCACCTCTGCAAAGTCGTAAGCCCTTGTGAAGTCGTGAAATGTTCGACTAAACTACTCAAGTCACAGGACTTCACAAAGTGTCCTATACAAGATTAGCTGGCTCCCATTCGGTGTCCCCACCAAGCTGAATTGGGCATCGGGAGATTGACTTGCCTTACCCGTTTATCCACCCTTTTGGTGAGTTTTAAAACGAGAATAATGTTGTCGGCAAGAGATAATTGACTTCCTCTTGGGCGACACCATTACACACGCGATCTGTCCTACAGAAGACCCATTTTCATCGGGTAAGGATTAAGCAGTCGCTACCCCTCCTAAAGTTAAGAGTTTTTTGGCCGGCCAAATTAAGACGGCGCTCTGCCTGCGTAAATTGCCACCTCGGAGTTCCCGGAATAAAAAAAGGGGAGGGGGAAAAAAGAGGGAGGGCCGCACAATAGATCTCTACCGCTGCTATCCACTTCTCAGAGTGAAAACATGAATGTGAAGCTTCTTCAGGCAAGAGCGCTGTAATCCCAGCGATTATCACTGAGCAAATTGACCGTATGGACCAAATGGCGCAATTCGGCTGGGTAGGGGCATTTTCTGGCTCTCAGATGGCTCCTCTGGAGGTCTGTAAACCCTCGTGAAGCTAGCAACAGCACGAAGCTTTCGTTCAGACTGAGAAAGAGTTTAAAAGCGCTGCACCCCGTGAGACGAGAGCAGCGCAAGAAGAACTAGTAAGGATAAACACTAAAGTGAACTATGTGTAGTGACCCCCGACCCCCGAATGCCGAACATACGTCTGGAAAGGGCAAAGGATATCAAGTCAATTGAACTTGATAGGAATCAAAGATGATGAGGAGGAAGAGAAAGAGGCAAACGAAACAGTCATCTCGTTACCAGCTGTCGTGGAGCTGTTACTCATTTTGGAACGTCGTTCCATAACAGGTGGCGTTAATGATGTCCAGACATTAGCAGTTTTCTTACGGTAAGCAATGATACCTTCCCGCTGAATCCTTCGTTGGCCAATCGCCAATCATTTCCGAGCCCTTCATTCTGGATGTTTTACTTCTCAGCCAACGAGATCAGTAGGTGGAACTTTGTTAACGGCCTACGTTTCGACAGATCGTCGTCCTCAGAGGCCTTAACGTAACTCAAGATTTTTAATTTTTAGTTTACCCCCTCAAATCCCCCTCGTCGCACTAGCATTTTTTGCAGCACTTCCAGAAACATTCCTTCATTCTGGCCCTCGAATAAAGCTCAGCTCAAGTGACCCTTGTCCTCAGGGTGCCCTTGTCATTTCTCCACTTCACACCTTAGGTGACTTCAAGTTGAGAGAGAGATAACCATTTTGGCCCTGAAGGTCCAATTTTCGGCTTATCACCAAATTCGCACCTGATCAGCAGCAAGCTTGTCGCGTTTTCTTAATGATGATGGTGTTGTTCGCGCATGGCTATAGCGGCACCACTGTTACGACGTGGTTAAGTGAGTGTCAAGTGCACTTATGATCCACAACGGACCCCTCACTGAGACGATTAGCCGTGTAATCCCGCGGGGGTCAGTTGGGGCGCCGATGAATCTCTCGTGGTGGGGGGTTTGGGCTTTTTTTCCCCCCCCCCCCCCGGTAGTCCCGCGGTCGTGTCGTGTGCACGTTCTGTCGAGACTCGTCGAGCCTCGCAGCCTGGTGACGATTGAGCCGCAACGACGGAAGTTTGCCATCGTAATTACTACCGGCCCAGCGTATTGATAGGTTTAGTCGTGCCTGGCGAGAAGATATCGATTCGAATTGCTGAGTTTTACAGCTACATATGAAAATGAAGGAAAAATAGTCGTTCAGAGAGAGGGAGTAGAGTTACTAAAGAAAGCTGGCGAAATGAAGGTTTATAAGCACGGTAAATTGCAACAAGGGGTAGACAGGAACACCTCTCCTACTCTTGGCACCGATTTGATTCTACGCGAGTTGTCAACTCAACCGTCCAGGTTTTCTCGAGTTTATCGCCAAGTTTGGCTTCTTGGCCTTTATCTGAGCCTGGAAAGGTTCAAAAAAAGTTCTATTAGAGAGTAAAATTCTAGGAAGGCTCAAGCTACTACCCCACTACCCCTACCGGCTAAAGGCTAACATCAAAGCAGAAGACTACAGCCTTGCGAATGCCAGTTTTGAAAATGAGTCAAGCCGCTCAGGACCTGCCGCTGAGACGAAATTGTTCTGGCGGAAATACGACGCCCCGCCTCAGCCACAAAGTTTTTTTTTATTTTTTTTTTTTTTTATTTTTTTTCCTGCATTGGTAGGACTCCTCCTTTCCTATCCTCCATACTGGGCCCACCACCATATACCTGAATTTTCCCCAGTTTGTACCAAAGATTTTTCAGGAAATTTCCAGGTTTCCATCAAAATTGCGCATCGAGCAGAGAAAAGAGCTGTAGCGGACATACGACAGGGAAAACTAAGAAAAGCTCCCCCCCCCTCCAGCTATCAAAGCGATCAAATACGACCTTCATCGCTAAGGGTTCCCAGTTTGCGACGTGTCCTGGTTCAGAAGGCCTTATTGCTAAGTGGCGCTACCTGAATGCTCGAAAGAAAACCTTTCAAATATTGCTAGAATTCACGATGGTGTATGGGAAGTAGGGTATCAGTGCAAAATATGATTTTAATATCCCAGTCGCCACTTATGAGGATATGAATTGGCGGATGCGACGTCAAATCGGGTCTAGGATATTAGATCGAATGAACTTACGTTGTAAGTCGAAGGCGAGGATCAAAAGGAAACGGCTTCATTGAATGAGCCGAAGCTTCCATCTGACCAGATCTAAGGGTTTTTTCTTTCTCAACATCACTCACTTTCGAGAAAGCCTACAAAGATTCTCGTTGCCAAGCTTCATCTCATGGCGCACTGCTCATTCTACGGAGTAGAACATATCGCAGGATCATCGAGAAAGCAAATGCTGACCAGAAAATGTGCAGTATCCCAGATAAGCGTTGGCGCCCTATAGTTTATCAACAGCCCTGCCCTTTGTCGAAGCCGTTAAATAATCTCCCTCTTGGCGCCGTCGTCACTTTTGCCACTCCCCGTCTGTTCGTTCGGTTTTTCCAAACTGAGAGCGGGTTTCCCAGTTTATCCTGTTGCTCATGACCTATGAATAATCCAGAAAACTCAACAGGGTTTCGTGAGCTCAAGTATTCTCATGACCGCAGGAAGTTTTGCGCTAAAAGGTGCTTACGTAACTTGAAGGACTTTTCAAGAGAGAGCTACACTCAGCACCAAAGTGTATAGGAGCCTACCTGAAAACTCTGAAACAAGCTCACATAGGCGCAGTTCGGCGACGGGGGGGGGGCATATTGCTTCCCATTGATGTGTCCCATGTAGATAGCCTTTTCTTGGGTTGACACGTTTTACCGTAGTGGCTAGACGAGCTTGCTCCAGCTTCACAAGAGTTCACAAGTTTCAATAGATTGAGACTTGTAAACACTGGTATGTGAGGCAGTGAAAGTGCAAAAATTTCCCCCGTCGCCAAACCGCGTCGCTCACATACTCCGAAAATCAGTGATGATCAAGTTGAGGCTAGAATTTTTTTTGACTGAAGAAGTGCTTGCGAGGTCCAGAATGAAACGCTTTTGGTGTGCTAAAAGACAGCTCCAATCATTTTCAAGTGGGGCCCACTAGAAACCCGCCTGAGAAAGGGGTGTTGAAGTCAAAATACCGCCTGTAATTTCTCGAGGGCGCCAATGAAATTTTTTAGACAAAACGCTAAGAATCAGTCGATCAGAAACGTTTTTTTGGTTTCTAGGAAAGTCAATCATTTCTAACGCTGCCATATACTGACGAACATTCCAGCGTAGAATGCATAAAAGAGAACTGGTGATATTAGGCTTGAAAGGGGCATTTGTACTTTCAGTAGTTCTTTTTGCTAAATCATCTAAACTAACAAGTTACGATGAGACTTGTAAATTCCAGGGAAGCTACAAAATGGTATGAGTGAACCGCCACAGGTCTTCACAAGCCGGCCTGAACTAGCTTTGCTAAGAACCATCGGTGCGCCCAAAGAGCCGTATTCATGAAAAGCGTTTAGTGGAGATTTCCATGGATCTTTTCCTTGGTAGCACAACAGTCCAGTCCTTGTAGGAAGCCCATCAATTACAGGGGCTTTATCAAAGCTCTCAATTCGCAAGGAGTACTGTTTCAGAGTGGATTCATGGATTCGAAGTGGACAGCCAAAGATGAAAGGTACACCCTCCAAGAAGGTGAGCCTAAAAAGGCCTCCGCTAGCCCTCGTTAGCCTGAAATGAGTCATCTGAGCCCAGGAAAACCTGCAACGTTCTTCAGTTGGGCAACAATTCACTGGAAGCGGAATTTTGCTTTTGATAACAGATGTTTGGGGAAAATGATTCCATAGTCCTGTCCCTTCTGTTCCTCCTAGGAATTTGACCCAACCGAGAATCTGACCCTCATGACCTAGCCGAATCCCCGCTCTGTCTCGTCGCCAAAGCCTTCATCCCCCACGTCTTTGATCTTCAAACGGCGCCAAGCGCGCGCATGGCATGCGATACCATATGGTCGATTCACCTGCGATTCCGGCAGCTTCCGCTTTCACCTCCTGTAATTATCCTGGCTCGCCGGCCGCGACACGTTGCGGAAACTCTCAGACTTTAGAAAACCTGCGCTGTCTTATAAGGGCACCGAGCTCGACGCCTTTATGTTGCCGGGCTCGGTACCGTAATCCGCGGCAGTCGAGCGCTGTGGTGAATGTGAAAAAAGGCGACAGCGATGGAAAGCAGTGACGAGAGCAAGGAGTTTGTTTTCGCCTTTTGCGTTCATGCCACAGCTCCGGGAGAATATGGTATGTGTGCTGTCGTCGTAGGCATCGGGGTGGCGCGAATAATTGGCTGCCTCTCAATAATTGCATACCGCAACTGCTGCTTTTGCTTACTGCTTGTGAATACTCGCCGCATCCACAGCCTTACTGATGGGTTTTACTCTTTGATACGTAGGAATCAATTCGTTGTGAAGATACGGTAAATCCCTAGAGTTCTGCAATGGTGCTGCGCCCCGCAGTGTCCACGTCGCCGCCGAACAGTCGATGCAGGTGGCTTCAGCCATCGGCAAAGAACCTCAGGTGGCGCCACCAGCGTCATTGTACTGGCGGCCACAAACCGCTCACTCCTGCTGTCCCCCAGTACCTCAATCAGTTCGCGAAACCACCCCGTCACCACCTGTGAACGAGCGCGTAGCCACTGGTTGTGCTCAGAGGGACACCATGTGACAGTTCTGGGCGCGATTAGGAGCGGTACGGTAGTTTTCTTTTTAGGATAGTTTCTAAGACGAGCGAGTTTCAATGATCTTCCACTTGTAACTACCCTCTTGGGGAAACACTCTTCTGTAAGAAATATTACGGTATCGTTCGGCGCTCGGCTAGCCCCCCGCCCGTGTAGAACTGTGCTCCAGACTTAGCAGAAAAGAAGAAATAGACAGGCAAAACACAGATAGTTTGCTTGGATCCCTGAGGAAATTCCTGTTATTTCTTCAGCCCTGAGAGCTCTAGCCTGGAATTGAGCCAAACAAAAGGTACGCTTTGACCCAGACACCCAGATGAACCCTATTATTTCGACGGCTCTGAAAGCTCTGGCCTCAAAACTGAGCCAACGAAAAGTAACCCAGGGCTATTCTATAGAGTATTCGAAGCTGGTCATAACTTTCGTGCAAAGGTAGCGATTCATGAAGAGATTTAGCCCTCTTGTTCCCCATGAATTCCACACCTGCCAAAAATAGCTACAGTATGCCGAAGAGGAACCGCGTCAAAACTGGTCCTGACACGACGACGACACGGCTCTCTAAACACTTGCACGGCCACACTGAACCACCGCACCGCACACGTATAGCCGGTCAAAACAAAAACTAGTTCAGATATTTTTTAAAAAGTGACGTGAATTCGGAGAGAAAATCAATTTTTGAATGAAGAGCTTAAACGGTGAGTTACTTGGACGAGAAGGAGAAGGGCTAAGAAGGGCGAGATGCCGTTTGGAATCACCGTCGGCCTGTGTGTGTGTGGTTGTGTGTTGATGTTGGAAGACGGTGTCAATTACATGGAGAACAGACTGGATTTTATGGCGGTTATTATCCGGCTGGAATGACGGTTGTAATGACGGGGTTCGTCCCCTCTTCGTAGCACGAGCAGCAGCATCAGCGTGAGCGCGATCTTGTACTGTGCGAGATAGGAGATTGGACCTTCCCTAACAACTCAGTTTGTTCTGTAAACTTTCCCAAACGCCTCAGAACAACCACTTTTCACACCTGAGACACCTGACCTCATTAACGCCGCGGTTTGATGAACGAAACTGTGTGGCGGGTGGAGGGAAGCCTGAAGGCATCTGACCGGTGGTTCAGGTGGGAAATTCCCAGAGAGTTAACCTGGACCACTTTCCGGTGTCAATCGCTCGCGGTTTGACCTGGAACGCAACTTTTCTTTGGAGTGGGGAAAAAGCTTCAGTGAAAGGCGGTCATCAAGTGACTAGTTGACCTCCTTTTTTCTTCAAGTCTCTCTGAATTTTTGCAAAAATAACGGATTACCACTCATTGTGAGCTTCTTAGCGTTTTTTAACTTGAAATTCAACGCTGTTCTACTTGGTGGGGGCAACAAGTGGACTCCGCGAACCCTGAACACGCCACCTTGTGAAAACTTGTAAGCTCTTCTGATCAAGGTGGCTCACTTGTACCACTTGTTTCCCAGATTTGAAGGACTTTACAGATTCCATCGAAAATGAAACCTGTAATAACCAGCGAAAGTGGAAAATACCCCCTCCCAAGCCAAACAGCGCCAAAAACTCAACCAGCTGACTTTCGGGACCTCTCAGGAACAGGCCACCTTGAAAATCTGCCTTGAAAATTCCCAGCGAGAGGGTCGTATTTGGTCGCTAAAGGGAGGCAGGGGAGGGGTGTTTGCCTTGGAGGGAAAAGTTTTGTCGTGACTTTACTGTTTTTTCAAGTTTCAACTGAGCTCCCTTCATACCCTCCCCCCGGCAATTTCTGCTACCTCTTTGCTCGAGCTTACGGGAGTTTTCCGGGTTCTCTGGGAAAAA
>MU939698.1:0-13612 GCA_036418165.1 Cooperia oncophora
TTGGTAGGGCTGACTCTGCCCACTTGACCAGCGTGAGCTCCGCTTTCGAACTAGTATACTTCAGAAAATACATCACTACTGTGGTGGAAATCAAAAAAGAAAGCGATTTTCAGGTTCCCGTCGAGAATCTTCTTGGAGTGGAAGGTGAAGGATTCAAAGTGGCGATGCATATCCTGAACAATGGCCGTTTCGGTATTCCAGCTATGTGCACCGGCGCTATGAAGCACTGCATCCAGAAAACGGTAAGAATCTGTAGACAAAGGGATTTTTAAAAATGAAGAGATTAACCAAAAATGCATTGCCCATTAAAATGACGTGGGCCCCTCCTTGCTCACAATTCGTAGGTTGACCTAACACTTCATCAATGTGTATGACGATCACATGAAAATCTTTTACGTCTCAATGGATCTATTTAGAGGAAAAGTACCTTTGTGTTTGGTAGCAATCACTACACCTTCCCCCTCCTTTCCCACGAAAAGGAAGAAAGCTCTGTGGACGACCCCTAATGAGCAAAGGTTGAGAGTCTTAATATGAGAAATAGCCTATGAGCCAACCTCCCGCGTTCACCTCGTTTCATTTTATGATTACCTCGCTAAAAACCATCGTATTGGGGTTGATTTTAGCACGTTTCAGGTCGATTCAGGTGTAGCCAACGCGGTGAAGTTTAGATCAGACGTTGCCGGTAGTTGTTCAACGTCGCAGGTGGCACTGTGAAACTTGTTCTCCTTTTTCTCTGTAAAGCAACTACTCTGACCGATCTGGTGTTCAGGAGAAGCTCGCAAACATGGTCGCTCGTCACTATGCTACCGAATCCGTTCTATATCTGCTCGCCTCAAATATGGATCGCGGAATTCAGGACTATCAGCTGGAAGCGGCTATTGGAAAAGTCGCTGCATCGGTAGGATTAACACCCTATTTCACCGAGGAAACAATACCGAAACGGCAATACAGACTTATCCTTAAACTGCAACTTAACTGCGCCCCCAGTGACATCTTTGTTAGGCTGACAGTTCTGAGACGCGTGCGGTTGCGACGCGGTCTGCGAACTCCTTACCATACTGGAATGAAACGCAGCGCGTACTTCTTATGAAAAATATGATACTTTAACTGAGAAAATGGAGGCGTTCAGGAAATTCCAATATGTATCAAATCCTAGAAATCTTGTAAGAATCTAGAATCTGGTTCCTACAGCAAAGCTTTTATGAGGGTTAGGTTAAATGGTGCTTGTTGTAGAGTTAATAGCTAGCGATCAGCTCAGGGCCAAGTATGAACTGCGATTTTCATGGGTAGAACTGAAATACTGGCTTTGTGATCGATTCCCGTCCCCTCTTTGCAATGGTCTACCAAAAGTTTTTTTTCCACAGACGTATTCCACGATAGTCAGTTTGGCGGAGAACCTGGCATTCCTCGCTGGTGCACCCCTCCTTTCCACCACATTAAAGACAGAGGTGCATCAACAAGGAATGGCTGGGTGTCTCCGTCCATCTGATTATGGCCTTCGAGAAACTATCAAATGGCCGTTACAGGAAAATGCTTGGTGGGTGTGCGATGAGGCGATCCAACTGCACGGAGGCATGGGATTCATGAAAGACTGTGGTCTGGAACGGGTCATGAGGGACCTGCGAATCTTCAGGTAGGTTCTAAACTCGACGGTTCGTTGAGATCCATGTGTACAAGAACGTTTTGCAGAATCTTTGAAGGTGCGAATGACGTCTTGCGGGTATTCATAGCTCTTACCGGAGCACAACATGCTGGAAGGCACCTACAGCAAGTGGCTAAAGAAATCAAGTCTGGCGGCATAGGGACACTTTTCGGACAGGTGGTAAAGCGGGCGACTGGGTGAGAACTTTGAAGTTTTGGCGCTATTCGGCTAGGGAGGGGCGTAGCTATTTCCACCAACTCCTGTTGATTCACACGTCTACCTTAGTGGGACCTAAAGAGCTTCTAACTGAAGCCCGGACTGTTGCTTTACAAAGTTAACAGGTTACGCGTGGAGCAAAAAAGCATTGGCAGCGATCGACGGGAACCGGTAAGATGCCCCACCAAGCCGAATTGCGCCGTATTTTTTAGTGCTGAAGGACTTTTAGATCAGTTAAGATGAGTTTAGTGGTAACACCGGTGCCAATTTCTCGACCCATGTGGAACCAGCTCTGACCGAATCCTCACTTGAAGCCTGTGCGACTGTATCAAAGAATTATTGGAAAGACCGCGAGAATCTTCTCATGAAGTATAAAAAAGATATTGTCAGTGAGTATTTTAGATTGTTTCGAAATGAAAGTCTTCATAGGAGAATAGGGAGTCTAACTGACCAGTCGGGTGCTTATCGACTACCCCTGCACACGATTGCCCCGTCTCCTGCGACCACTTGTGCAGGGGGATTGTTATACTCAAGTATGGTTTGTTCCCAGTGTCGTGTCCTACCCGTTCATTAAGAACTCGCTTCTACCACTATTTTAAGATTTTTTTACTTTCTCAAAAAAGTGGGTATTTCCACTGGCTTTGCTTGGAAGCTGTGCTGTCTTTAGAGGCACATTCCACACTGATCACGTAGGCGGGACCAGATCTACCATTATGCTCTTTTCCGTTAGTGCCTCTCTACTTTGCCGCATAGGAAGTAGCGCACCAATGAGAAGGGCACATCTTTAGAACAGACTCCGCCCACTCGATGAGTGTGGTTTGAAGAGAAAATGTAGTGTGAAAGAAACAATAATTGCGATCTCTCAATGGAAACATTGATTCTTCATCAGTTTTCGTCCCGAAAAATATTCATTTCAGATAGGCAGTACGAGTTGGTACGAGTTGCTGACGCGGCTATCGATATCTATTGTATGATTGCAACGATTTCCAGGTCAGTAATTGGTACTCATGGTATAAAAAAGTAATGAGGGATCATTTATGGAGCAGAACTTGGATTCATTTTCGGAGCCAAACTTACCGGTTACTGCCGCTCCGCGCAATCGGGACGACATTATAGACGTGAAATTTTTTCAGAACTAATGGCTTTCAGGGTTCCTTCAATGGGTCGTTGGTTAGCACAAAGAAGAGGGTATCCACTTTGAATAGCGGGAAACTTTGGTGGGACACGAA
Organism: Cooperia oncophora; assembly: GCA_036418165.1. NCBI lineage: Eukaryota > Metazoa > Nematoda > Chromadorea > Rhabditida > Trichostrongylidae > Cooperia > Cooperia oncophora. The sequence continues at coordinate 3,088 of MU939698.1, forward strand.
TCGGCTTGGTGGGACAGCGAATGGCACTCACTGACGCTTGCACAGGCCATCTTGTGGCAACCTGTAGATTCCTGCAACTAAATTTCCTCATTAGCACCACTTTGCCGCTTCATAGGGGTTTATAGGTCTCACGTCGGCGAGTTACTAATGAAGTAACGAAGAAATCAGCAAGCGGCGATTCTGCCCCCTTTCAAGCGGATCAGCCGCATTCAGCTGCTGCCGAAATGAAAGGTGACGGAACCAGCACGCGCTTATATCAAGCAAGGCACGTCTATCTGCCCTCACCAGCACAAGCGCGATCCGAATGCCCTCACGAGAGGGGCCAATTCAGCGAGGTTGATTGCCCTAATGTGCCTCCTTAAACTCTCACGTAGTTGCCGAAAATTCATGAAAAAAACACGTGGACATATTCGAGATAAATAGGTCCACGAACTTTGCGTCGTGGATGGGGCAGAACATTCCGCCTCGAATTCATCTTGTGATAGATTTCTTGGGATTAATTCGAAAAGGCCGAGAAAAGGAAATGACCAAGATAATATAAATGAAATTCAATAGCTCTAATAGTTATTAATGGTACACTTGTTTATTCAGATGCACTCACTCGTGCAAGAAGAATGCTGCCAGCGCTGCACACGAAAAGGAAATCGCTAGCTACTTCTGCAGTATTGTACGTTTTCGTAGGGGTTTCATCATATTTTGACTTTAACGGTTTTTAAACTTGCTTTGCTAAATATGGCTGTATTTAACCTGGTCTTTATTATGGCGCAGTCAAGCCTGATTTTTATTTGGCTTACCGTTTTTCAATTTTTGTAAAAATGGCGTAATTTGCTTGTGGGAGGGGCATGTCAGTAGGCCCTTGCGCCATACAAAGCTTTGTTAAGCCGTGGTAACTGCATACATACGAATTCTTTTTGGTCAATCATTTCATCCGAAGCTTGGAGCCGAGTTTTTCAAGTCTGACCAGTTTGATAAGTTTGAGTGCGTAATTTCGCTTAATTCTAATTTGATTTAACGGTTTTTTAATTGCTTTGTAAATATGGTGCATTTAACCTTCGCGTCTTTTTTGGCGAGTCGCAAGCCTGAGTTTTATTTCAGTGACGATTTAATGACGAGTAATAGCAAGGCTTTAAGGGTGTTGGCAAGGTTGTCCAGTATTCACATGTAAACACCACGAATTTGCGGCATTTTTCTGACAGACAACAGGTGCTACCCTTCCCACCCCCCCCCTGCGCAGTTATTAGCGTAGTAAATATTTATAACCCTTCTATCCGATCTGCCCAGCTACAGATGCCATTGTATTGATCATCTTTAGCAAGTGAATTGCCTAATTAATAATAACAACTGTGGGAAAATTACTGCAAAGTGTGGAGCGCTGACCAAGTGCTCCTGTCCAACCTTGTTGGGGCGGTGCCGCCCTGGAGGGGCGGAGCTTTCCTGGAGTTTCGCCAGTGCTAACAGCGAGGGTTTACGCGCATCGACTGATTATCAGCAGGATTGTTGCATCACTGTTCGAGACTGCATTTGTTTTGCTCTGAGAATTCGGTTTGAAGACGCATTTTGCGCTAACCAAGTGGGCAGTGACTCGTGACCGATGTGACCTTATGACGCTTTCTTGACTTTTTCCTATCGAGGTGATAAGCGAGGGCGCAAGAATTGTGGGTTCTCACTCGATTATGGGGAAATGAATCAACAGTTGTGGGTGTCTTACTTGCAAAGAGTGCCGCTTCGACACATATGCTGTCCATAGCTTATATCCGCGTTTTTCGAGGTCGTCAAGCTCTTTGAATTCCTGAAAAATGGGCTATCCATACTCAAGGAATGGCATCAAATCCTGGATGGATAAGAGCACAGGCTGGTTTCAATGGCACTATACACCGAGCTCGCATTCGAGTGATTCTTTCCGGTTTCGTATGGAAATCGGATGCGTGGCGTATCCCGAAGAGTATCAGCTCGGTTATATACCACCTTTCATTTCAAAAGAAATTTTCCGAAAATACTGCTGTTACATCAGACCGGGCTTTATTGTAGAAAGTTCCCCACAAAGGGCCGTTCATACTTTGGTTTGGCGATGGCGACAATTTCATTATTCTCGATAGGGAGCCCCTTCTCCCCACCCCCCCCCCAACCTGCCGATGGACTGTGGAAGAAGTGGTACTTTTGAAAAAATGTTAACTAAAACTTCTTTACCATTTTTTTTCAAACTATATCGATTGGTGCGTCATTTTATTGAGACCCTGTTCTCAGGCGTCACGACGTACGATGCAAAATCTGAAGGAAGCAGCTAAAGGTAACGAGCACGATGTGAAGCTGATCACCTCTATTGCCACTGCCGTCTGCAAGAACGGCGGACTACCACAACAACATCCAGTTGACGTCTAGAAATCAATCAATACTGATCGATAGCTCATTTGATATTCATAAGTGTGATTGTAGTCAGAACTGCCTTTGTACTCTTATAACATCATTTTGGAATAGTACTAAGCATTTAGCTAATTGATAGGTTTTATGCTCACTAATTTGACAATTTTTTGTACCTAAAGTGGCCAGTAAAATAACTGTTCACTATTTATGTGATACGCCTGTAAGATCCATGGGGGGGGGGGGGGGGGGAATTTTTTTCGCAATTAATTGTCGGGTACCGAAGAACAGTAAAGAGTTTTTATTGATAATACCGTGGAAACTGTATGGCATCTTTTATCTGGTTTTCCTTAGTACTTATAGATTTTGCCCTCATTTCTTTATTTCATTCTGTTTATTGCTGGCGTTATTTTTGCCACTGGTTTCACTTTGACTGAGCTTGTCCTTCTATGCTTTGCATTTCCTCTTATCTACAAGGCATGCGGTGAAAAGGTTCATGAAATTGCCCCTCCTCTTGAAGTGGCCCTTCCTCTGGTACCACCTCGCGCCCACACATTCCCTCTCCAACCTAAAATCTTCATTATATTTCCCCAACTTCCTACAGCTTCTCCGGGGTTTATTCCAAGACCCTTTCACTTTCTCCTTACAACCATGCGGGAAGGGGTAGTACATATATCATGCATTCTAAGCACAAAAAAAACCAAGATGATGCGGCAGACCCTTCCTTCTTCCAGTGTCCAAATGCGAACCCCTCTCTGAAGATCCCCATTGTATGTACGACGTGCCCTGACTACAAGCGGGAGCCTTTGCCCGGCCGGACCGGAGCAAGCAGCTAAAAGCAACAGGACAGTCAACGCGATCATACTAAAGGTGTCTTGCAGTGAGGCATTCAACCATTCTAACTGTCCGAATGGGCTCGGTTAGCCGGCAACAGCTATCGAAAGCTGACCATTGTTTACTGTTGTGTGCGCTGTGCAGGTGTGGCCTATTCAACGCCTACATCATTCTAGATACATCATAATGCGTAGCGTATCTCATCACTTTGTGCCCACAACCTCACTGGTGAAATAGGATGCGTAGGCATCGACTCTATTCGGACGATCCTGTATACTTGAACGACGCTCCAACGACCGCGGGTGGGCAACGAATAGATATGGGGTTCATGCTCCAAATAATCCATAAGGTGCACCCCATATCACGAAGATGGGGAGGGCGTGGCTGCGCGCTTCGTTTGGTCATGGTGGCGGATGCGCTTTTGGTGAAATATTGTCGCTCAAGGACATTCGTAAGCATGTCATAATCCAGCAGAAGTCAGGATGACATTGTTTTAAATGGGAGTATCCCACGAAAAACTCATTCGACGCCACGTTCAAACGAAGTACGCAGCCACACCCTCCCATTCTCGGGATATGGGGTGTATATAGTCAACATCCGTGCAAACGAGAGGGCATATGAAGGGGCGTAAGTTGGGGCGCAGCCAGCACAGCGTATACCCGCTAAATGATATGGACTGAGGATGACAAACTGAATGAAGTCTCTGTTCTGGTCCACATGACGTCCCCTGCAATTCTACGGTATTGCAGCGTGGGCGTAACGACTCCATCCGTTTCTGCTCGACTCGATCCTAGTTCTTTCTTCTTATAGCAGCCTCCCCCCCCCGGACCCCAGGTGGCGATGCATATCCTTTACAATGGCCGTTTCAGTATTCCAGCAATGTGCACCGGTACTATGAAGTACTGTATTCAGAACACGGTAACAATCTATAGACAAAGGAATTTTTCAAAGTTTCAGAAGTCACCACAGATACATTCGCCGTGGGAACGACGTGACCGTACCTCCCTCACATTTCGTCGGAGAGGGGGGGGTCGTAGTTGCCTTCTGTGAAATCTGAGAGAAATTCGCGGCGTTAGGAAGAATTCCCCACCCCCTTACTCGCTCGACAGCTCGATCGTATGAGTGGAGGGAACTAGGGAGGTAGTATAAAATCACCCTCTAGGGAGGTCGTATGGACTCGACCAAAATCCTCAGCTAATGATGTGCCTGACTGGGAATGGGCCAATAGCAGCAGGAGTTAGATACATATTAGGTCATCCCATTCAAAAGTGCCGTCGGTTTTATTCGAATAAAACAAAGAGGAGAATAGATAAAAAAGTAATATTTTGGCTTCAAGTTAAGTAAATCCCTCCTTCACCAATGACCCGCTCCCAGTGCCCCGAAAGCCTTTGGACCTCTGGTACCTTCGATTTTTCAACAAGTGCGAGTAAATTGCTGTTGATGCCAATTTCGGCGAATGACAAAACATTGTAGCGTTTGCCGTCGGAGAGTACTCTCGACTGACGAGAATTGGAATTGCTCGGCTTTATGTCGGGCGAATGGGGCGATTGAACCCAGGTCTCAGTATTGTTTGTGTCCCAGCACTGCCCTACAATACAGTTACTCGGGGTCTGGCACTATGACGAGCAACGGTGGCCTTCTTGTAGTTGTGTGGTATCATCCATTTGTCGGATCTGATTGTCGAGTAACAGGCAATATACACCGACAGCGACGATTTTATTTTCTGTATAGAGCCGCCTAAATGCCTCAGTGTAGGAATCCTTCGCTATGATGATCATCCTTTTGGCCACGTAACTCCTCATGGTAGAACTCGGACGGCTTCTCATCTGCATTCATACAAAATTGACGATTGTGAGTTTTGGCCCGGAGTCCAAGACCACCCATATTTCATCCAGGGCCGGGGTGCGTTTTCCGTGAATGACATCTCATGCTGAGAACATTACTGCTAGAGGCATGAATCGGTACCGGGTTCGTGCTTCTACAAGAAAATTAAGTACCCATGCGCACACCCTCTGACATCATCCAGTTTTTTTCTTGTGCAGGATGAACATTATGGGACCATCCACGACAACAAATTTTTTCCTTTCTTCCTTCTTCGGGCTCCTGAACCAAACCTTCCACCTCGTATATATCGAGAACGCCATTACTCTATCTGGTCTGGCGTCCGGTCGAATTTGAGCAGCGCACTTCCCTCTTATGACGCCTGATTTGAAAATCGGCGCTGATTTTCACCACTCGGGCTTCTTTCAATTTCTCGAGAACTTCCTCTGTGGGTAGGTTCGCCAAATTTCACAGATACACAGCGAAAGGTACAAGCCTCACAAAATGGTATATGTAGCTTGCGCTTCGCGGCTATCCCCTGGCTTGCTTTTCCTGGCCATTCCCTATATGTCACGGCACTTTTGGATGGATGACCTAATATATTTACTGGTCACCATTTACTGATGACTCGTTAGCGCTTCCAAAAAGGCAATAGATCAGATTCACGCAGGTTCTTGTCTTTATCATCCATTCTATTTGGCTTGCGTATAGAGTGCTGAACTGATAAACATGATAGCGGAAGTGGCTTGCGGTACCGCCCATCACGTGGCAGTCCAAGGGTCAAAGTTCTGGGTCAAAATCCGTGCGTGAACCAACCAAGCCTTCCATTTCTTCGCTTTTGGTTCATTGATATCAGACTCACCTTGAATCACAAACCGTTGACGGGCTCGTACGGTTGGGGTTCCAAGTAAATGGAATCGATACAACAGATCGCATTCAGAGTACAGCTACTTTGAAAGGAGGTAAAAACTCATGACGCATTCCAAGCAGGGAAATTTCACTCATCTAAGAAGTTTTTTCTACTGCAATTTCATCCTGCAATCCTATGCGATCGTATCGAATAGCCCAGTTTTTTTGTTCCCCCCGAATGACGGCCAGGTGATGGTCATTGTGACTGCAGCGGCCCATATCACGATAAATCAATCTCCTATTGAACGATCGGTCGGCCATTTCTTCTCTTTCAGCCGCCCACTTGCTGACGTAGTTCTGACAAATTACTTGTTTACCAGTTCTTTTTTATTGTAAAAAGAACCAGTTTCATGACGATTTCTGTGGCGTAACAGAACTGGTGCTTTTCACACCTTCACCGGTCGCCTCTCGCGTCGTCCACTTGTGCTCCTTTAACTTTCCTTTACACTGGACATCATTAGCCTTTGTGAGATGAATTTCTTTTGGTTCGGCTAGGGGGGAGGCACTTTGCACTTTCACTACTTCCCATGGACGTGTTCATTAGTTTGAAGAGTTGACAATTATCTTTACAAGAGACGTGTTCTCTACAAACGTTACCCGGTACACCGCCTTCCACAAGGCTTTCCCAGGTCTCCACTTGATGACTCGACAGGGAGATGTCTTATGGCAAGTAGTGAAAGTGCAAAATTTCCCCAAGCCGAGCTGAGTCAACGTCTTTTCTGTAGAGCTCGTTCGGGGTACCTCCATAGTGTAATATCTCTTTTATTAGGCGTGGATTTGATTTTTCTAATTTTTTGTCTTTATCATTTCTACGAGTCCAAGTCATTTTGTGGAGTGCGCCCTGTATTTGGCTCGCTCTTGGATTTGTGGGTACAAGAATGCTTGTTCGACATGAGCAGAGACTTACGGGGATACAAGGAACGTCCTGTCGTTGAGAAAATTCTTGCAAAATACGCCCCCTTCAAGATGTCCTCCCCTGCTGCAACCCTGCCTTCCCAATCCCTCATCCTACCTACAATACCGCAGTTCGCCCTAACTTCCTCCTTTTTCCCTCGACATTCTCATGGATTGCCAACCACTTTTTCACTTTTGATCGAGCGTAAGGGGGGAGTAGTACATACAGACTAGGAGCAACCAATAAAACGAGGTTTGAAAACGACTCTTCCCCTTCAGCTCGGACACGTGGATGGCCGAAAGGAACGCAAGCTACAGGAGGGGGGGGGGAAACGGAAAAGACACTTGGCCGAGTCCACATACCAGTAAAAGTCTACGGCAGCCAGAGAGAGAGTCGTGGATACGAGTACCAGGGCGGAAGATACCCAAGATGTTCCTCGATAAGCAGGAGCAGGCTCTCGTCCATCACCTTCATGTACACCAAAATATGAAGTCATCTCCAGTCGCAGCCTGACTGGAGAAGGCCTATGGAATTCACGTCACCTCCAAACAGCTGCGAAACTTCTTGTATGGAGTCACCCATGGACAGCTACTTGGAGATCAGCCTCTTTATCTAGGAGACGTGCGGGTTGATGGTATGGACCGGAAGTTCCTGCAATGGAAAGACCGATATTTTCTTCGTGGAGCCGGAACTGAAAATGAACGCTGACTGTTACATCGAACAGCTCGAGGAGAATATCCTGCCTTCATGTCGTCGCCTGTACCATCTTGGAAACTTCGTACTGCTACAGGATTGGGTGCCAGCACATGGAATCGAAGGGCGTTGGAAAAAATCTTTCGCCAAATTGGAATCGAATGCGTTGCAGTACCTTAGAGACGGAATATCCAGGTGTGGACCTGATCAAAAACCACGATTACCGGGTTCCGAGAGGAGCCAAAAGTGTAGAAAATCACGACCTTAGGTCAAGATCGCGGGCGCGTGGCACGATCTTTTGATGGCGTTCGTCAGAAGGCTGTGGCGAAAGTTTCGTGATCGTGTGCAATGTATTGTTCAATATGATAGGTGGAAGTGTTTCAATCAGAAGTCAATAAAGTGTAACTTGTATCGCCTTGAAATTCGAGGTATTCCTTGTGTGTGAGCGCTGTGCGTTTCTGAGCTGTGAAGTTATGCGTTCCGCCACACACTTTGGTTTTTCTTACCCGAACTGATCAACTTTTCGTGCTTTACCCCCTTTATTACTGGAAGGAGAGCTGGAGGGCCACATTGCTATAAAAAAAGACAATTTCGTCGATGAGAGGGGGAAGACGGGTCGCTTTAACAGCGTCTCTTTTGAATTAGCACATCACTGGGATTGGCTTTTATTTTGTTCAGGAGTCTATGTTTTTATATACATCTCCGGTAGGAACCCACTGCTAAAGCCACGAGGAATGTGACAATTGCGCGAGAACGTTGTCTCGATCATGATGGGTTATAGGCTAAAGTCCTGAGCACAAATGGAACACGAACCAACAGCTCACGCTTACCGTACTTGTGCCATCTCCTGTGCCACCAGTGTTGCCTCTTACACTTCAGCTCAATAGCTTTGGTGCCATAACCTCTCATCTCTCATAAACGTAAAAGTCTTCAACCCAGGTGTGTCGAGTTCCCCTTGGTTTCAGAATTTCCTCACAAATTGAGCATTCCTCTCAGCCAGGCCTCTGTAGCCCCTTCCCTGAAAAAAGACCCAAGCTGGGCAGACGACCAGAGTCGATGAGGTATAGTCGTAGAACGGGCAGAGCACGTTCTACCTTTGCGGAAGAGCTTAGCAAGTACCATCGGGCAGAGCACGTTCTACCTGTAGTCTCGCGAAGAAGAAATACTCTCCACGAACTTTTAAGGCTTGCTTCGTGGAAGGGATACGGAGGCGCTGGCAAGTGGTCCCCCCCCCCTTTCCTCCCAGGGCACGTTGTGCGTTGAGCAACTCCAGTGGATGGTCGCATTTGTTGCTTGATTTTTTTTGCTTCAAAAGCTCTATATATCCGCAAAAGTTCAAGAGGATGGCAGGCAGGAAGGGATAGTGGGGGTGGGGTTGTAGCAGAAGAGGAAATTTTGAGGGGATGGTACTTGCTAAGCTCTTCCCCAGAGGTAGAACGTGCTCTGCCCCTCCCCGTCCCACCCCCCCCCCCACCCACCACGCTAGAACTTAAGCTTTTTTTTTTGAGTAGCAATAAGCTGATCCACGTGGTTCCGTCTTCTCGACGCGGATATTCTTATTTACAGCTTCAGCGCTTTTTTGTGCGCGCTTGCTCATCGATTGTTTTCCTGTTTTGTTGTGCTGTTTCGCATACCTCCCTCCAAGCTTCATTAATCTTTTTTCTGGCCCTACTACACCCTTCCAGCCGACACATTTAACTGTTGTTGTACATTGGCTTTATTTACTGGCATGTGTACTTGTTTCTCTACTTCCTACTTCTTAGACTGATTTGTTGGACTATTAAGTCGCTCTGAACACGTTAAACGTTGCTTAAGCGCTACTCGGCTTGGAGGGGGTATTTCGTACTTTCGTTGGTTCCTTTTGCTAGTTCATTTTAACCAACAGGTCCCATTTTGGTGACACCTGTACAGTAATGTAAAGCTGCGGAACGGTGCGATTGAACCACTTCGGTCACAGGAATTTACAGGTTTTCACGAGGTAGCGTGTACCTAAGCTGAGTAGGTACACGCTACCTCGTGAAAACCTGTAAATTCGGTACCCCCACCAAGACGAACTGTGCCCGTTGTCCACCTATTTTTTGCGTTGCGTGAATATTGAATTACCAGCTGGAGTGGGGGGGGAGTTTTACTTGAGTCGGTGTGGAGGGGTCGTATTTGGCTTGGCGCGAGGGATCTGTGTTGATGCGAAATTCTAGGAAAGAGTGGTGGTTTCCAGATTTGTGCTCGTTTCTGTTAATCCCATCCCTCCCCCTCCAGTCACCCGACCCCAGTACGTGTTGGGCTGGAAAGGATTTCTCAGCTGCACAATTCTTTGGAGCGCCCCCATCCGCCCACAATGGTAGCTCTCCTTGTTCCATTCCTCTATCACCTGAATGGAGGATTGTTCAGTCGAAGAAGGCACATCCATGGAAGCGAAGGAGCGTAAGGTGGCTCACGGGGAAGAGTAGGATATATAGGGAATGGAAGTAATCAGGTTCCCAAGAGGAGTTTCGTGGAAGAACTCGGTAAAAGGCTCGAGGAATCCTTTCAAGAGTATGACTTGTAACGTACAGAACTCGATGAATGAGGGTTGTTAGTCGGAGCATCAGGGAATCACCGGCGGGCGTCGTATTTGACCTGAGAAAATTTTCTTCGATGGGTGATTTTTCCTGTTTCACGAGCGCTATTCACATCACATCGTTGGGAGGATTCTAATGGGGAGGGCTCATCTGTTGGCTATCGGAAAGGGAAGGGCAGTACTGGGTAGTAACCGCCTTGGAGGGAACTTTTCCGCTGTGGCGCGGCTTTTTCCTGTTTTATATGGGCTATTTGAGGGGTCGTATTTCTAAAAGATTTTCTTCAGCGGCAGGAAGTGGCCTGGCGTCAGTACTTCTTCCCTCTCCCTCTAAAGTCCTTTGTTATACGACCTTTTCTAGGAACTAAAAGCTGAGCGACCATTTTTCTCTATCGCGCATATTGCATGCCTTTATTGAAGCGCGAAAATCTTTATTGTTGAACCGCTAGGAAATGTGGCAA
>MU939714.1:0-13636 GCA_036418165.1 Cooperia oncophora
GGGGTGAAGTGGGTCCCGGTGAGAAGTTTTCCATGAGTGGGAGGGCCAGTCGGATTGGCCGGCTTCGCCGGTAAGCAGTTTTCCATGAGTGGGATGGGTAGTCGGATCCCGGCGAAAAGTATTCCATGAGTGGGAGGCCAGTCGGATCGGCCGGCGAAGCTGGCCGATCCTCCTTCCGCGTGTGAAGTGGGTCCCATTGAGAAGTTTTCCATGAGTGGGAGGGCCAGTCGGATTGGCCGGCTTCGCCGGTAAGCAGTTTTCCATGAGTGGGATGGGTAGTCGGATCCCGGTGAGAAGTTTTCCATGAGTGGGAGGGCCAGTCGGATCGGCCGGCGAAGCTGGCCGATCCTCCTTCCGCGTGTGAAGTGGGTCCCGGTGAGAAGTTTTCCATGAGTGGGAGGGCCAGTCGGATTGGCCGGCTTCGCCGGTAAGCAGATTTTCCATGAGTGGGATGGGTAGTCGGATCCCGGCGAAAAGTATTCCATGAGTGGGATGGCCAGTCGGATCGGCCGGCGAAGCTGGCCGATCCTCCTTAAGCGTGTGAAGTGTCTCCCATTGAGAAGTTTTCCATGAGTGGGAGGGCCAGTCGGATTGGCCGGCTTCGCCGGTAAGCAGTTTTCCATGAGTGGGATGGGTAGTCGGATCCCAGGTGAGAAGTTTTCTATGAGTGGGAGGCCCAGTCGGATCGGCCGGCGAAGCTGGCCGATTCTCCTTCCGCGGGTGAAGTGGGACCCGGTGAGAAGTTTTCCATGAGTGGGAGGGCCAGTCGGATTGGCCGGCTTCGCCGGTAAGCAGTTTTCCATGAGTGGGATGGGTAGTCGGATCCCAGGTGAGAAGTTTTCTATGAGTGGGAGGCCCAGTCGGATCGGCCGGCGAAGCTGGCCGATTCTCCTTCCGCGGGTGAAGTGGGACCCGGTGAGAAGTTTTCCATGAGTGGGAGGGCCAGTCGGATTGGCCGGCTTCGCCGGTAAGCAGTTTTCCATGAGTGGGATGGGTAGTCGGAATGGCCGGCTTCGCCGGCCGATCCTATTTCTGCGCGCGAAGTGGGCCCCTGGCATTCCTACTGAGGCCCAGTCAGATCGCCCGCCTTTGGCGGGTGATCTTCCTCCCGCGTGTGAAGTGGGCTGGCATTCCTACTGAGGCCCAGTCAGATCGCCCGCTTTGGCGGGTGATCCTCCTTCCGCATGTGGAGTGAGCCCCTGGCATTCCTACTGAGGCCCAATCGGATCGCCCACCTTCGGCGGGTGATCCTTCCTTCCGCGTGCGAAGTGGGCCCCTGGCATTCCTACTGAGGCCCAATCGGATCGCCCGCCTTCGGCGGGTATCCTCCTCCCGCGTGTGAAGTGGGACTGAGGCCCATCGGATCGCCCACTTTTGGCGGGTGATCCTCGCGTGCGAAGCTGGCCCTGGCATTTCTACTGAGCCCATCCGCCGCCTTCGGCGGGTGATCCTCCTCCCGCGTGTGAAGTGGGACTGAGGCCCAATCGGATCGCCCACTTTCGGCGGGTGATCCTCCTTCCGCATGTGGAGTGGGCCCCTGGCATTCCTACTGAGGCCCAGTCAGATCGCCCGCTTTGGCGGGTGATCCTCCTCCCGCGTGTGTGGGCCCTGCATTCCTACTGAGCCCATCGGATCGCCCACCTTTGGCGGGTGATCGTCCTTCCGCATGTGAAGTGGGTCCCTATCATTCCTACTGAGGCCCAGTCAGATCGCCCGCCTTTGGGTGATCTTCTCCGCGTGCTGAAGTGTGGGCCCTGGCATTCCTACTGAGGCCCAGTCAGATCGCCCGCTTTGGCGGGTGATCCTCCTTCCGCATGTGGAGTGGGCCCCTGGCATTCCTACTGAGGCCCAATCGGATCGCCCACCTTCGGCGGGTGATCCTTCTTCCGCGTGCGAAGTGGGCCCCTGGCATTCCTACTGAGGCCCAATCGGATCGCCCGCCTTCGGCGGGTAATCCTCCTTCCGCGTGTGAAGTGGGACTGAGGCCCAATCGGATCGCCCACTTTTGGCGGGTGATCCTCCTTCCGCATGTGGAGTGGGCCCCTGGCATTCCTACTGAGGCCCAATCGGATCGCCCACCTTCGGCGGGTGATCCTCCTTCCGCGTGTGAAGTGGGCCCCTGGCATTCCTACTGAGGCCCAATCGGATCGCCCGCCTTCGGCGGGTGATCCTCCTCCCGCGTGTGAAGTGGGACTGAGGCCCAATCGGATCGCCCACTTTTGGCGGGTGATCCTCCTTCCGCATGTGGAGTGGGCCCCTGGCATTCCTACTGAGGCCCAATCGGATCGCCCACTCGCGTGATGCTTCCTCCCGCTGTCGTGAAGTGGCCCTTACTTCCTACTGAGCCAGTCAGATTCGCCCGCCTTTGGCGGGTGATTCCTCCTCGCGTGTGAAGTGGGGTCCCCTGCATTCCTACTGAGGTCTTCGGATCGCCCACCGCGGTCGAGGGTTTGAATCCTTGATGCGCGTGCTCTTTTGCATTTTTTCGAAAGTGGTCCCTGTGCACTTCAAAGCTATTTTGCATAACACTTCTCCGTGATAATGTCGTGACGTAATGATTCTGAACTGATGGAGCCATTGCGAACCATTCCATAGAGATCACCTTCTGGGCACCATTGAACTGTTCCTGCCCCAGAAACTCAAATTTCGCTGAAGCGTTGCCTAGAGATGTAATTCAACACGCTGATCGCGAATATAACATCCGTTTCAACCGGTGGCATCATTTGGCGCCATTAAGCGCCAATTTGGCGCTTCGTAATCAGGACCTCAATGACCCCCATATGCAAGTTTTCATCAACTTTGGTGAAAAAAGTGGTGGGCGCCAAATTGGCGCATAATGGCGCCAAATGACGCCAGCGCTTGAAACGGATGTTATATTCGTGATCAGCGCATTGAATTACATCTATAGGCAACGTTTCAGCGAAAAAATTTTTTGAGTTATTTGGGGTAGGGTAGGGGTAGTTCAATAGTGCCCACTTTCTGGCTGTTGTCTTCTTCTTTCTTTGATTTGAAAAGCATACACAACAAAAGTGCATTCCAAAAGAAGATTTTGCTTTCAAATGACTTTATTCTCCAAACGACATGACTGGAAAACGAATCCGAACGCACGAAGTTGTGCAGGAAGATGAGTTATAGTGGGAAAATGCTTCCATATGAAGTGGCGTTGATGTGGCAATCATGCTGGAGATCGCGATGGGCAAGAGCTTCATTCACCACTCACATAATGTTGAATTATGTCTATCTCAAAGTGTTTTCGTATCTGCTGGAAGTTTTCGGCTCGTATGACAATCTTTTCAGCCGGAGGTGATCTGAAATCGTTCGCAATGGCTCCATCAGTTCAGAATCATTACGTCACGACATTATCAGGGACAAGTGTTATGCAAAATAGCTTTGAAGTGCACAGGGACCACTTTCGAAAAAATGCAAAAGAGCACACGCATCAAGGATTCAAACCCTCGACCACGCATCCGTGAGCCCTACGACGTATCCACTCGGCCATGCTGCCACGATCTCGTCAGCCTTACGCCGCCAATTTGTAGTGTCCCCCAAAAAGCTCCGTAACTTCTTTCTGGGAGGTCCGCAGCAGATATGGAAGACGGTTTCGTAATTCCCGTCCGAAGACCTTTCAGTTTCATTTCAAATGGCCACTTCGACCTACCATCCTTCCCTTGTCAGTAAGTAACGAGGGCGCTGCGACTCTTATAAGGAGGCAGTTTTGACGCCTCCCTATTCCACCCACTAGACTGAAAGGCTATTTTCTGGAAGGTTCAGTATTTGGACCGCGTTTTCCTTTTTCGTTGTTCGATGGTATTAGCATTAGATGACACGAATACACGACTAGTGAGCCAGAGGCTGCGGGAGATCGCTCGTTGGCATAAAAGGAGCTTGTCCGGAAAACTCGTCCGGAGTGCTGCCAGGTCTCTGCTGCACTAATAGGCTATTGGATATAGGCTGTACTTGAATGCAACTATCCACAATATATAATCGTGTTGTCTTCAATGGCCAGTAAATATCTTTTCCATCAATTCAGCTCACTTCTGGTCGTATTGTTAGGCAGTTCAACCGAACGTCACGGCCCGTATGAAGCAAGTTTCCGCGCTCAAGCAGTTCCTAGGCATCGTTCGTTTTACAAGTATTATGGTCCTCACTGTCCAAGGTAATCTCACTGTCACGGCTTAAGTAACGAAGGCGCTGTGGCCCCTTCAGTTGTGGTTTTGACAAGTCCATGTTCTGCCCACCAAACTCAAAGACTATTTCCTGTAAGTTGTTCCGTATTCACACCGCGTTCCTTTTTTCATTGTTCTATAATATTAGCACTAGATGACATGACGAGACGACTAGTGAGCCACAAGTTGCGGGAGACCGCTCGCTGGCACGTCCGGGAAACTCGTCCGGAATGCTGCCACGTCCCTACTTGAGGTGTTCTCCATGATTTTCGCTCATTTCCCTGGAGAATCAAGCGAATATAGGTTTGAGTTGAATGCAACTATCCACAATATATAATCGCGTTGTCTGTCCTCAGTGGCCAGTAAAACTCTTTTCGATCAATTCAGCTCACTTCTGGTCGTATTGTTAGGCAGTTCAACCCAACGTCACAGCCCGTATGAAGTAGGTTGACTTCGTAACTTGTTAAGACTTCCGACCAGACAACTCTGAGGTCTACCGTACATGATGCCACCGTTCTTGCTGCCACCCTCCCATTGGAAATTAGAATGGACTTGGAATGGATTACCTTGGAATGGTTTAGAATGGACATACAGCGCAACTGCTGCGTAGTACTATTCTCGTGATCCACATTCATAGCATGGCATGGCATCTTACTAATGATAACTCAAGAAAAGTGTTGATCCCTTGTAACACTCATGTAACCTGTTCGCACACAGATCACTCCGCTCCTCCCGCCCCATTTCCTCCAATTCCACACCATCTAAAATAACCCGGGAATTGTCTACGGAGTGTTCTTATTCACTTCATGTGTAAATTCTTTTGTACGTACTTCTGTTTTTGCTAAGTAGTACAATATCCCCTTTTGGCATGCTCTTAAATTTGCGCTTCATGGACATCGTTTCAGGTGAATTTTATCAAAGCTATGGAACATACCGATGGAAAGCTGACCCACATGGGTCCAAAGAAAGATGGAAGCAAGTCAGGCAATACAGGTAGGGAAGACCTGGCTCAGTCAGGCCCAGGGGAAGTTGATGCAGGCGGTAAAGCTAGCTCATTGAGGTCCCGTAGAAGAAGTGACTGAATCTCTCCCAATAGAAGGAGAAATCCGTAATGAAACGGCTCTGGCACGTCCATCCAAAAGCAAGCAGTCTCATAAACTGAGCCACCCTTGTTTGCAAAAATTTCTTGGAAACTATGACGATCTCTCCGTTAAGGTGAGTATTCTGTTGAGTTTCTGACATTTCTTCCCGTGACACATTTCTTCCCAAAATCAAGAAAACCTGTGAAAGAGGGTTGTTTGATGCTCTGATTACGAGTATGGCATTTCTTTCTGCATATCGGCGCCATTAAGCGTTCTGCAGAGGCTGAACGTGGGAAATACTTTGATTCCCTTCAGGCCAAGCTCACAAGGGAAGGATGGTAGGTCGAAGTGGCCATTTGAAATGAAATGTATACCGGCTGAAAGGTCTTCGGACGGGAATTACGAAACCGTCTTCCATATCTGCTGCGGACCTCCCAGAAAGAAGTTACGGAGCTTTTTAGGGGGAGAATATTCGCATTCAGTACGAATTGGCGGCGTAAGGCTGATCTGATCGTGGCAGCATGGCCGAGTGGATACGTTGTAGGGCTCACGGATGCGTGGTCGAGGGTTTGGATCCTTGATGCGTGTGCTCTTTTGCATTTTTTCGAAAGTGGTCCCTGTGCACTTCAAAGCTATTTTGCATAACACTTGTCCTGATAATGTCGTGACGTAATGTTTCTGAAGTAATGGAGCCACATGGAGAACATTTCCTGGCTGTTGACTTCTTCTTTCTTTGATTTGAAAAGCATACACAACAAAAGTGCATTCCAACGAATGATTTTGCCTTGAAAATGACTTTATTCTCCAAATGACATGACTGGAAACCGAATCCGAAGCCGCACGAAGTTGTGCGCGAAGATGAGTATAG
The DNA here is from genome assembly GCA_036418165.1 of Cooperia oncophora. NCBI lineage: Eukaryota > Metazoa > Nematoda > Chromadorea > Rhabditida > Trichostrongylidae > Cooperia > Cooperia oncophora. Next base: position 6,117 of record MU939714.1, read on the forward strand.
TGGGAAAATGCTTTCATATGAAGTGGCGTTGATGTGGCAATCATGCTGGAGATCGCGATGGGCAAAACCTTCATTCATCACTCACATAGTGTTGAATGATGTCTGTCCCAAAGTGGTTTCACACCTACTGGAAGTTCTCGTTCGCAATTTCGATCAGTTCAGGAACATTACGTCACGAGATTATCAGGTACAAGAATGCAAAATCGCTTCGAAGTGCACAGGGACCACTTTCGAAAAAATGCAAAAGAGCACACGCATCAAGGATCCAAACCCTCGACCACGATTTGTGAGCCCTACAACGCATCCACGCGGCCATCCTAACATGATTTCGCCAGCATTACGTAGCCTATTCGTATTCTGAATGCGAATTTCTCCCTCTAAAAAGCATCGTAACTTCTTTCTGGGAGGTCCGCAGCAGATATGGAAGACGGTTTCGTAATCTCCCGTCCGAAGACCTTTCAGCCGGTATACATTTCATTTCAAATTGGCCACTTCGACCTACCATCCTTCTCCTTTCAGCTTAGTGAAGCGCAGATGACCATAGTGTCCTACGTTAGCGCATATTTTCTTTTTATGAATGCCCTTGTATAATCAGGTTTCAATGGCACTCATCAGAAAATAGCCCCCGCCCGTCTGGGTCAGAATTTCATGAAATTGCAGTGGAGTCTTAACACATTACTGAGGCATCTTGTTGAAGCATTTTCCAGATGAAAATGTCACGAGACTTCCCCGAAAACTGATTAAATTGGTAGAACAAAATAGTTTCGCATGTTTTCACACGTCCCGCATTCATTCCGTGCATAAAGGCACATTCCGCGAGAAAATAGGGCTGTGACCTCTCAAATGTGTCGGACGATCCGGAAGGCGATTTTTGAGGCTGCGCTACTTTCAAAATGTGAAAAACGGCAAGAACTCCGCTAGAAGCTGACTAATTAGGCCCATGGACACCCCTTAGGCCCATGCCGACCCTCACCGGCTGCTAGCTACTAGCTAGTAGCCACTATGTTATCTTTCTCTATAACATTTCGGACTGCTTTTTCTGCTGCTTTTCTCCGCTAATCAGATACTTAGCACTTTTTTGTGCCTATTTGAGTTCCGTTTCCCGCAATTTGCGGTCGCGAACTGTGCCTTTAATACCCTGCTCCCTTCCATGTTCGAGGAGTGGTTTCAATGATCCTCACACTTATACACCATTTTCACTTTAAATTCATCCTTTCAAACCAACCACACACACACACACACACACACACACACACACACACACACACACACACACACACACACACACACACACACACACACACACACACACACACACACACACACACACACACACACACACACACACACACACACACACACACACACACACACACACACACACACACACACACACACACACACACACACACACACACACACACACACACACACACACACACACACACACACACGCCCCAACAGACGAACTCAGCGAATTGTGTATGATGGAATAATCAGCCATTTGAGAAAATTTCCATCCTATAAATCTATCCACTTAACTCAGTAGCTTGATGAGAAGTCAGCAGTCAGCGTAAAGTGATTAGGTTTGGCGGTGTGCCGCTCTGTTTAATCCAATTACCATCACTTAGTCGCTTCACTAATTGGTGAACCAGAGTCTTGGCGCTGCGCCAAGCCCAGCCCGTCTGACACGGGTCAGGGTCTCGCAGAAACACTAGTACTTTCGCGGCCTTGTATTCTGCGATCGCTAAGAGTGACTTGTGGGAGGAGTGATTGAGGAATACAGCAAGGAGTACCATCGATGACTTTCTCTTAGTGTGCGCATTCAGTTGACAAAGCAATCACGAGAGGACACTTCGCACGTGATCATACCTGCCTTTAGGTAGGTAGCCTCGCTTGAATGTGTTTGCTGACTGCTGACCTCTCATCGCTGGGCTCATTCGAAATAACTAATGAGAAATTGTATAAAAGCTTTTGCATAGTTTGCCTCTCACGGTTAACAATGGGCTATCAAAGCCTTACCTTCTTCATTGATCTCGAGCTGAGCATCTCGAGCTTCTATAAGAGTTTGGGAAGAGATCCTGCTTCGCCACAACCTTCACCTTTGAAAGGCGATTTAGAAACGCACGTTAATCTTACTAGTTGAGTACACTGTCATCGCTTACTTCCTGAACTGATAAAATAGAAGAGAAAGCTCGTATCTCTCTCCGCAAGATATGTGTGAAGTAAATTTTACTGAATTCGTGGTGTTCATATTAGGTTGTCCGGAAAGTTCTCAGCGTTTTGTGCACCTATTCTTTGTACATTCACTGCTGATTAAAACTCATTCTGCCTTGCTTCTCAGTAGCACATCCTGTAGAGAATTTCTTGCGCTATCTGATGGTATAATTGCCGTTTCACCATTGCTTGATAAACCCCCTTTTTTCAAGATTTTTTCAAGCATGTGAAAAGAGCACTTCGGACGATTTTTTTCTTCGACTATAAATTGGGGCAATCCGCAATCGAAACAGCTCAACAAATTAACCAGGTGTGGGGGCCCAATAGTGCTAGAGAAAGCACTGTGCGCAATGGCTCAACAAATTTCGTTCAGGAGATTTCAGCCTTGAAGATGAACCTCATAGCGGTCGACCTAAAGCAATATCTGACGAGGATTTTGGAGGAGGCTGACCCATCCCAAACAGTTCGAGAGATTGCAGAAAAGCTAGGCGTTGGCAAATCCACTGTTGCAGATGGTCTGGAACGCATTGGGAAGGTGAAAAAACACAATTGGGTGCCCCACAATCGGAGTGACCGGCAGGAATCGGCACGTCTCGAGGTTCCTTCTTCGCTGCTTTTGCGCAAAAGAATTGACCCGTTTTTGAACCGATTTGTCACCTGTGATGAAAAATGGATCATGTATGATAACAGGAGACGTTCCGGACAGTGGTTGGATTTGGAGGAACCACCGAGGTAATTTTCAAAGCCGAACCCTCGCGAAAAAAAATTCTGGTCAGGTTTGGTGGTCATCGGCTGTTGTAATCCACTATAACTTTTCACACCAGGCCAAACCATCACAGCAGAACCCTACTGTGAAGAAATCGACGAATTGTACCGAAAATTTTGTCAGATGCAGCCAACACTTATCAAAAGAAAGGGTCCGATTCCTTTGCATGACAACGCCCGCCCACACGTTTCACAAATCACTATCCATAAATTGAACGAATTGGGGGTTGAAGTTCTACCTCAACCGCCATATTCTTCAGACCTTTCGCCAACCGACTATCACCTTTTCTAACATTTTCAGAACTTCCTTGCTGGAAAATACTTCATCAATCAGGACCAGGCAAAAAAGCCTTCGTGAATTTTCGACCACCCAGTTTTTTTTGATGGGATTTCTCGACTGCTGTCACATTGGCAAAAGTGTGCTGATTCGAATGGTGCCTATTTCGATTAAATCCGATGAGTATTAAAAAGTTACGATCGTTTAAAGTGAAACACCCAAAACGCTGAGAACTTTCCGGACAACCTAATATTTCCCGCCATACTTGTGGCTTTCCTCTCGCGACAGCCTAGAAAGTATTGCAGAGGACAGGTGAAAGTGAGAAGAACAGGAAACGGTGGGATTTTAGTGAATTCCGATTGGGAGCTGACGAAAAAACGGAGCTGTTCATTTTAAGGGGGAGGGGGAGTGTTCGTGCACGATTTACTTGTTTACTTGCATGGTAGACATTCGTCTGCATTATTTTCAGTAGTGATCCATGCAAATTGATTGGGGGCATTTGGATGCCGCGCAACGGTTGAGAGGCGAAGCCAGGCGCGCCTTGTTCGGCGGCAATAGTGTCGTCCTGAGTTTCGCTACGACTGAGTGAAGATGTGTTCTGACTCTACGCCTCCGAAGCCGCCTAGCGCCCCCGCCCTGCACCCGATCGTTTCCTGGGATAAGGCTGTGCTCGCATTATTATAGAAGAAACCTGTAGGCACCTGTCAAATAGGTGGGAACCAGACTACCTACATGACAGGTGCCCACCGGGCCAAATGCTTCGAAAAAGCTGAAGAAGCTGCTAAAAGTCATCAAAGGGTCGAGTGAAGCAAAACTGGAAAGGGAAGACCTCTGCGTGTTCTCGAGGGGTGAAGCCAACTGAGGTTTGGGCAGTCATCAGCTTGAACTAGAAAGCAGGGAGAAGGACGGAAAACGTCACGAAGTTGTTCGGAATCCAAGTCTGGGGTGGAAAGGATAGAAGACACCGCGTGGTGGAAAGACATATCTCCCAAGCTACACTCCAGTCGGACATGTCTATAGGGGTGGAATGACCCCACCCCTCCTGTGTTTTTTCCTTTTTCCTTTCCTTTTTCCTTATTTTTTCCTAAAAAAAAGGTTCTGGTTACGGCTTGGTGGTCATTCGCTGGTGTGATCCACTATAACTTTTTAGCACCAGGCCAAACCATCACAGCAGAACCCTACTTGAAGATGTCGACGAATTGTACCGAAAATTTTGTCAGATGCAGCCAACACTTATCAAAAGAAAGGGTCCGATTCTTTTGCATGACAACGCCCGCCCACACGTTTCACAAATCACTATCCATAAATTGAACGAATTGGGGGTTGAAGTTCTACCTCAACCGCCATATTCTCCAGACCTTTCACCAACCGACTATCACCTTTCAAACATTTTCAGAACTTCCTTGCTGAAAAATACTTCATCAATTAGGACCAGGCAAAAAAGACCTTCGTAGATTTCGTGGATTCTCGACCACCCAGTTTTTTCTTTGATGGGATTTCTCGACTGCTGTCACATTGGCAAAAGTGTGCTGATTCGAATGGTGCCTATTTCGATTAAATCCGATGAGTATTAAAAAAGTTACGATCGTTTAAAGTGAAACACCCAAAACGCTGAGAACTTTCCGGACAACCTAATAGTTCGGACTCCTTTCTACTTTCAACTTTTACTTGAGTCGCAGTAGTAGTACAGAAAAGCTACTAATGCAACATAGCGTCGCCTTCGTTACTGCTTACCGTTTAGATTGCCAGAAGTTTCTTGCACTTCTTGGTGACATTTTCTGTCATGGAGCAAATTATCTTTGTTGTTTCTGAAAGGGATGTTGCGCTTCGAGGATTCTCGACAAAGGATTCATGAGCAGCCAAATATGTTGGGGTTTGGAACGACGGGAGCCATTAACCCATCTATACAAAAGAATTTGAACTTACTACCTTGCGAAATGGAGCCATCAGCTGAGGGGTGTAAGGAAAGTTACCTATCGGTCACTTTTCATATCGAAATCGGACACACCCCTTACAATAGGCAGTTGATAACTATACCACACTAGGTACTGCTGCAAGCCCCGCCCAACACCCCCGCCCACTTTTCAGCGCGGTCACGTTTTCCAAAATGTTTTATGAAATCTGCTTCTTCGACTTTTTTCACTTTTGCTAGTTGCACACACACTTCAGCTGAAAAGGATTGGTACCGATACAGATCTGACTCCCCACTTCACAAGGAAGTGTCGTAAGTTCTGATTTTTGTAGCTTTTAACGTCGCTTTTTTTCAATCTTAACAAAACGATTACATGCATTTACACACTAGCACACGAGTACCCACCCCTATAACCACGCCCACTTTCGTTTTTCGCGGAATTTTGATTTTTCTTCCGAATTTTCACTTTTTAGGCTGTGACAAGCGGCCCCGCCCACTAATGGAAGCTCCGCCCACTTTGTAGAAGCCCCGCCCACTTTTCAAAAATGATGCAGATCGGCGAGCTAGTGACCGTACTAGCAGGTTATGGCCTCTCCCGTCACATAGAATGAAAAAAAGGAAAGACCAGAAAAAAGGGAAACTTTGTTCCGGGTGACGGGAGAGGCCATAACCTGCTAGTACGGTCACTAGCTCGCCGATCTGCATCATTTTTGAAAAGTGGGCGGGGCTTCTACAAAGTGGGCGGAGCTTCCATTAGTGGGCGGGCCGCTTGTCACAGCCTAAAAAAGTGAACATTGGAAGAAAATTCTGCGAAAGGGGGCGTGGTTAGAGGGGCGGGGCCTAGGGTGCTGATGCACGGCTCGTTTTGTGAAGACTGAATGTGAAAAAACGACGTCGAAAAAAGTTATAAAAATTCAGAACTTACGTCACTTCATTGTGAAGTGGGCGGAGTCAGATCTGTATCGGTACCAATCCTTTTCAGTTGAAGTGTGTGTGCAACTAGCAAAAGTGAGAAAAAGTCGAAGAAGCAGATTTCATAAAACATTTTGGAAAACCGTGACCGCGCTGAAAAGTGGGCGGGGTGTTGGGGCGGGGCTTGCAGCAGTACCTAGTGTGGTATAGTTATCAACTGCCTATTGTAAGGGGTGTGTCCGATTTGATTTGAAAAGTGTCCGATTTGATTTGAAAAGTGTCCGATTTGGTTTGAAAAGTGTCCGATTTGGTTTGAAAAGTGTCCGATTCAAAGTGAAAATGGTATATACACTGATCTGGCGGAGATAAGGCGAGTGTGGCCCTGTAATGCATTTGTTGAGATATGAGACAATTACCTATGCATTCATTTAGCGAAAGACGCCATTTGGGCCAAATAGAAATTTGCCCGGTAACGCATTCTACACAATGCCCAATTGAGGTGCGCTATTGGGGCACGCTGCCATTGCGGAAATCCAGCGGCAGGGCTGGGGCCGTATTCGACCGCGAAGAAGTGGGAGGGGGTAGAGGGTCGTAAGCACAAACCTCCTTCAGAAGTGAGAAAAGCGGCAATACTGAGATTTCTCACAATTTCACCGACTGATGAAAGATCTGTCGTGCTTCTTGCTGTGAACCCTTGAAGAGACATCTGACAAGGGAAGGATACCAACTCGTCCTGGCCATTCAGAATGAGATGTATACTCCTAGGAGCGTCTCCGGATGCTGATATCAGATCTGACTTCCAAATCTGCTAAACGATTCTGGGTGGAGAGTTACGGACCTTTTTTGCTACCGTGCTTAACCATTGCGGTGCGACCCCCTGCCCATGCTTTGCGCTCGTAAACCCCTCGTGACCCAGCTGCCGCCGTGGCTCGATGGCGCAGCAGGTAAGTGGATGGCTTCATAGTAGTGAGACGGAGGTTCAAATCCTTGATGCATTTCGTAGTTTTGCTTTTTCTTGAAACGCATGCTAAACACTTGGGAAGTAGTTTTGCGTACCTGTCCGACCACCAAGACCCCCTCCCTGCTACTTATTGAGCCCCGCGAACGATTTTCGTGGAAACTTACACTTTTGCCTAACTAGCTCAAGCAAGGGACCAAATACACATGCATATCTGCTTGGAGCTCGTGAACTGCGAGATTTCATCATCCTATAGGATGACAACGTGTGTGGCCAACGAAAGAATTCGTCATCTCTGGTAGCTCTCTTCACTCACGCCCACAATATCAGCCAACATCTTTGCGACCTGTCCACCATAGTTGGAAATGTTCTGCCGGACTCTGGTGCTATCACACCTAGTGAAAGAATTCGGGTCTTGCGATATTGTTTGATCACTATCCCGCAAAGAAAAGAAGATTGCAGAGAGTTTCTATCCTATT
>MU939726.1:0-14143 GCA_036418165.1 Cooperia oncophora
ACCATTTGTAGGAGCGGGCAAGAGAAAGAAGGGTGAACGGCAATTAAAGTCATGCGAACATCAGGCGAGTTGAAAACAGTGGAAATACCAAATTTTCTGTTCGTGAGCAAAATCCATTTTTCTTCTCAACTTCTCTCTGGAGGCTTAAATAAGTTTTACCCTCTCCAATTCCACTTCGACTCTCTTTACTGCTCCCTACTTACTTATAAAATTCATTCTCAAAAGCTCCATTTCAAGATTAGTTCTGGGTCATACATTACTCCCAGGACTCGCAGTCGTGGATGAAACTAGAAATTTGGGAAAAAAACTGCTCGGAATTCCATGGTGCAGCGGAGTCTCATTGTCAGATGCGTTGATGAATCTGCTGCAAGTTTTTGTAACCCTAGCCATGTCTTCATAAAGCCCGACCTCACAGCACCCCCGCAGAAGTCGAGAGCCCATTTTGGTTCCTGTGTGAGCAAGTATCAACTGGCGTGTGTGATTAGTAGGTGGCATTCTCCTACACGACCCCCTCAGTCAACTGTTCATTTGTACAGAATAAGCTATTTGGCACGATTTTGGCTTGAGACAGTAGCAAAGTTCGTATAAGTTGAGCTTAGGCTCAAGAATTTTCTGAGGGATACTGCCTTAATCTGGTGCAAGTTAAAATCACCTTATATATCGGCCCGTTTATGTTTATTTTATTGTGCCATCGGAACCCCTTCCTATCCTGATACTATATGTGTAGCCGTTATTCCCATCTTCCACACGTGGGAGAATTCACTTCCATAGTCGTCAATCTAAAATTGTTATGTTCACTATGGCTGTAAAAAGGCTATAAGGAGGCTATAAAAAGTCAAATTGAAGCACATCTGAGGCGAAGAAGCGCTTGCGGTTCTCGAAGTATTAACTTTGGAGCATTTAGATTTCTTCACCCAGTCGCTGGAATAATGTGTGGGGTATTTTCAAGCACTGAATTTGCTCCTAGCTTTTGCTCTATGCAGAACAGAAATCTTATTAGAGGTATCTGGACATGAACTCTAAAAATGGCAGCTTTCGAAGGCGATCACTTATTGAATGATTGCTTGTTTGATCATAAGATCATTCACATGTTGTACACTACGGATGCTGGGTCTTTAGGAGGGACTGGATTTAGCGCGGTGCTAGCCTGGCTTCCAATTGTTGCCGGTTACCCTCTTCAGCAAATGGTGGAGAACGGGCTGGTTCCGTCGAACTTACCACCCCGCTCCCCTCCCACGCCCCAGCATCAGCTGAACAAGGCTAAACATAGACCACAGCAAGGGGAAATTAAGAACTGTAAAAGCGTTTCTTCAAACCGGGTTCAATACCTCCGCAGCCAGTCGATGGAAGTTCTAAAGCTGTGGTGGGCAAGCCGGAGATCGCTACTCTACTAATACTTTCATAATATTCAGTTACCGTTTGCTTATAGTTAGCCGGACGAAGGCTAGATCTGCTCGCTCTTCTCCACTCGTATACTTACATCTCAGAAAATCCACTGAACCAGGACATCGGTCCAAATGAACGAGACGTGTCCTGAGCCGAAGCATCCACAGACTTTTACGCGGTGGCGCCGCAGCACTGGAGCGACGGCAGCCGTCCGCAGCATGAACAGTGCATTGTAGGAGGACCCACTACCATCAGATACATATCTTCACCGCTAGTTCGCTTGCCTCACGAAAGGAGACACGGTCTTGGAAGAAAAACGTCGGTCGGGACGCCCCCACGAAGTGAAGACTCCACCGTTCTCGAAGCTGTCAAGGAGGATCCGGAGGCTACCACCCGCAGTCTTGCGACAAGACTCGGATGTACCTAACTGACAGTCGGCAACCGCCTGTAAGCCCTCGGCTATCGAAGCCCCTGCCTCGATGCATCCCTCGAGTGACACGATGCACCCGGATACTCATTTGTCAGTCGCCCCTTCTCCACCCTGGCCAAAAGGAGTTTCTGGGAGACTGGTCAGTGGAGATGAGAGAAGGGTTCTCTATGATTCCACTCACACAGTACCGTGTGACTCTCTCAAGCAGAAGACCCATATTAGCAGTCCAGACCGGGCATGCACTCCAAGACGGTTACCCTCTGCTGCTGGGACGCGAGGGGAATGCTGCACAACGAGCTGCCCTGTAAGAGCACACGGTCACCGCTACCATTTGTGCTGCTCAGCTCCAGAAACCCGTGGAAACTGTTGGAGAAAAATGACCGAGACTAGCTTTGGGACACCTCATTCAGTTGATGCGAGGCCCCATACTGCTGCGGACACCGACCAAATAAATGAGGAGCAAGGCTGGGAGATAATACCGCGCTCACCATAATCTCCTGACATAGGCCCTTGCGACTGCTACCTGTTCCACTCCCTTAAGGCTTTCTTTTCTAAGAAAACTGCGCCAAGCTTTAGTGATTGCCAACGATCATCGAGGGGTCGCCGAACATGATGGGCTCGCCAGCCTCCCTCACTCTGAGAAGGAGAGGCGCTGACCACAGATTGAATAGTATGCGAGTATTGCCCAGCCCCCGGAGCTTGGGATCAAGGGGCATCTTCGGTGACGATCTTGTTCTCGCGGGGCGACACTGTGAAAAAATAATTTCCGAACAACGTAAGAATAAATTATCATAATCTATCGTGAGAATGATGTATCACAGCATGTTCACTGTCGAATGCCGCTGTTGAGTGGCTGGTGGTCTAGAGCTGGTCGTGACGAGATTTTTAGTGAAAACTGATATGGTGGATTATTCGGGGCAGTTCGGGTGCGTGACAAGACAGTCGTAATATGCCGGGGAAGGGTGAGCGACGCCTCGGGTACAGATGAGTATCGTACCTGGCCATCTGAACACGAGTGTCAAAGGGATGGGAAAGTTTAACATCGCCCATCGCGGAATCTTGTCTTTGCTTGAATTCATGTGAGTTTCGCAGCTCCAATCGATAATTATTTAAAGTTTGCCACTCACGACTGAACGAACTTAGCATTTTTTGTCCGTTTTCCGGGCGTGTCAAGGAGGGCGGAATGAGCCCGCCTCCTCCCATCTTCTTCTACCAATGGTGACCAGTCAGTGATCGATTCAAGAAGAAAACAACCAGGTGGCGGGAACGCCGCGGTGGGTTTTACTCCATGCCTATTGCCACCGTCTCCGACTTCCAACCACAGAAACTGTACCATTGTTCCTCGGAATCAGTCGGAGAAGGAACAGAGAACTTTCTCGTTGATCGCTCCCTTCTCGAGGACGACATATTACCTCCGTTCAGGACCATAGGGCTTAAAGTGATACGATTTGCGTGCAAACAATGTATGCGTCCCGAGTGAAGAAAGTCAGTGTTCTTGTCCTCCCAGTCAAATCTGGCAGGCAGCAGTTTGAAGGCCCGGATTGATAGGAGGTCGGGTAGTCTCGTACGGAAGCCGGCCGGGATTTGACGCTGGACCATGGGCGCAGTAACTGACGTCACTTGCCGATGCGCAGCCCCCTTCCCTCCCCTCCCCCAGACCCACACGACCAGCGGAAAATGATTTCACTATTCGAGCAGTTCTGCTAAAAAGTTTGCCTTTTTGTGCCAGGTCGCTGTATCAAATGATCAATAAAGGAATTCCAGTAGCTGCGGAAACCCGCTCAGCATCTCGATGTGAAATCCGCCATAAGCCGCATCAAATCGCTCTTCATCATCAGTCCCAACTTCGTCAAATGAAACAAAGTGTGCTGACAAGAAAACAGCTTTTATTACAACTTTTCAACATAACAACATGGCAGGCAAGTCTAGATGTATTACGCAGATAGTGAGAGTACAGTGAGAAATTGAAATATTTTGACAATCACATAACAATTGAAAATCTCAAAGAAATCTCGCCATGCTAATAGCCGAATGATCTCAAAATGGTACAGCAACAATAAGAAACAAACTTAGAATTAAAACTGAAAATAAATCGAAATTAAATCATGATAAGTCTAAAATAATGACTAGATTATAATAACTTAGCCATGAAAGAAAACCTGATCGTGGTACTGTCAAAAATCACAATTACTGACTTCCAAGCAGGTTCTGCTTCGCACGTTCCACCTAGATACAGCCACTCCACCAGAGTTTTCATAGGAAAATTTGAATGACATAAAAACATGAGCATACCTCCTCGGAATAATCTGGATCTTCTTTTAAAACATCACGAATTTGCATAAGCACTTCACCCATAACATTGGCACCTCGCCATTTCGATGGATCAGCAATATTTGGATCATCTTAAGCATCATATTAAACCCATTGAAACATCAGCTGTTAGCAAGTCTGTTCACCAATGAAGGGCTAAAGTGATTCAAATTATAAAAGATCAGACCATGCTTTAGATCCCATAGCCACAAAAATGCCTAGATCGAAATAGATGGGTGGCACAACTGATGCCTAGTCGTTTGAAAGTACAGTCTTATTCGCTGCGGACGAAAGGGGGTGTCAGGCGGGATTGGGGTGTACCCACCAGTGGCTGAAGCGAGCAAGCGACAAGAAAGACTGTACCATATCGTTCGTATCAGTCGTTTTTCACCAGTTATCGTTGCTTACCCGCTCAACCAACCAAGTTGTTATTGCCGTCGCCCGGCCAAAAATCTGTACCCCCCCCCCCGCCAATGAACGCCACCCATCTTCGTAGTGCAACAAAACTGCTATGGTATTATAGGAAGCCTGATAATGGTGACAGGCGCTCAGAATTTCTATTGCTATTACAGCATTTTTCATTTATTCTATATTCGATTCTCTTCGGTGTGGGAGTGAAATCAAAAGTCGAGGCTTCGCGTGCACTAGCAGAGTATCTCCTAGCTAGTTAACTTGACAGACCATAAACACAAAAGAGGTTGCCGACTAAAAGATGGCAATGAAGAGAGAATCGAAGGTGTGACCGGCAAATAGTTAGAATAATCACGTCGATGAAGAAGTATATCAGAAATGGAGCTTGAAGCCTATCGAAACACTGAATGCAAATTCAAAACCGAAAATGAAATGGCTGAAAATTATATGCATTAAAAACGAAACAAGGGCTCGTAAAAAGCTGAAAACGAACCTATAGAAAGACCTACTCCCCAGTATGTGTCGTCAGCATCAGCCTCCACTAAAGTCGATCCAATCGTCCGGAAAAGTTGATATCGCATTCGTCGGTTTTGTTTGAACTAAAAAAGTTTTCAAGTAGCTGAGTTCTGCGTCAACACTTGCTGGATCACTAGACGCTAATGAACCACTTCTCTACAACCAGCACTTTTCCACATTCTCTCACTTTGCATGGCCTTCCACCGAAAAACCCGTCTAAAAACAGCTAAGGAGAATGTGAGGCAATAAAATGAGATGACGTTACTAACTAAAGGATCAGAGCACAGTAGAAATTCGTTAACAAAACGGGCACAAACTTTTCCTGTTTTGAAGTCTGGCTTCTTACGAGTTTTTTTTGCGACACCCAACACACTAGAACATTTTATTTGGATGAAAAATAACTAACCTTGGCCATAGCCGCCTTCATTCTTACTTTCCACGAGAACTTCATCCATTTATTCACATCGAGGTTGTTTTTCTAATTTATGCCTGGCTTCAATTACATGCGGCATCAAAAGGTGAAGAAGTAGAAAAATATTTTACAATCGCATAGTGTTCAAAAAGAACAACTCAATAGAATAGGGATGTCGGAGACATAGTAATCAGCACAAGGGGTGCGGAATTGAGTGTCGCTCATACTTCCCGCCAGCGCCTTTGAGGGCGTTAGGGCAGCAATTTTGGAGCGTTTCGCGAACAGTCGCCCTCAATAAACAGGCTAATTTGCCCGTTTGGACTCCAAGAATTTCGGCACCGAGCCCATTTTTACATTGCCTAAGTCACCAAATCCGCTAAAAATTTGTATATGGGAGTAGTTTAACATCCTGATTTTACGAATACGATATTCACTCTTGTCGCTGGCGCCAAGAGAGGACACTACGATTACCTCCTGGGCTCAGCCTTAGCAGAGCGCAGATAATCGTAGTGTCATCCATTAGCGCCAGCGGCAAGAGTGAATGTCATATTCTTAATCAGGATGTTAAAATACCCCTATGTACAAATTCCTAGCGGATTTACTGACTTTGGCAATTCAAAAATGAGCTCGGTGCCGAAATTCCTGGAATCCAACAGCCACTGTAGCCCTTCAAAAACACTGACCGCCAGTATGAACGCAGTCTTAATTAGATCTGGTACAATGTATATAGAGCTGCCAAACTCTGTTTCCTTAATCCCTTTCAAGTGAAAAGAAGCATTGGCTCAAAATGTTTTAAGATTGGAAGCATCTTCGAGCCATACAGCGAGAATCTGCAAATCAGTATCGATATTTCGTTAGAAGGAAACGCAACAAGGATAAGAAAAACTTCTATAGGGGGTCTAGGTTCTTCGCTAAACAAGTGGAAAAATAGCTGGCACTTATTGCTGAACTGTTTGCTTTCCCAGTCAGTATAGGCCGCGTTCATACCGTGCGACGTCCTTTGCGTAAGTTGCGTAAGTTGCGTAAGCTGCGTAAGTTGCGACTGAAGAACACATACGTATCGATCCAAAGAAAGCTGCGTAAGTTGCGTAAGTTCGTAAGCCTGCGTAAGTTGCGTAAGCTGCGTAAGTTGCGTAAGCTGCGTAATTTGCGTAAGCTGCGTAAGTTGCGTAACCGACGACAACTTCGAGAAGAATAGATACGTATCGATCGGTTAGCTGTCGTCGGTTACGCAACTTACGCAGCTTACGCAACTTACGCAGCTTTCGTTGGATCTCGTTATGTATTTGATCGATACGATGTAGTTATTCACGAACCAGCTCGCAGCATTACGCAACTTACGCAGCTTTTACGCAGCTTTTCGTTCGACGTGACGTCAACGTTCGCCACGGTTATGAACGCGGCTAAGTCGCTAAGCTTGCGTAGTTGCGTAAGCTGCGTAAGTTGCGTAAGCTGCGTAATTTGCGTAAGCCTGCGTAAGTTGCGTAACCGACGACAACTTCGAGAAGAATAGATACGTATCGATCGGTTAGCTGTCGTCGGTTACGCAACTTACGCAACTTACGCAGCTTACGCAACTTACGCAGCTTTCGTTGGATCGATACGTATGTATTATTCACGAACCAGTCGCAGCTTACGCAACTTACGCAGCTTACGCAGCTTTCGTCGACGTTGACGTCGACGTCGCACGGTATGAACGCGGCCTAAGAGCTCACGAAGAGAAACGAAGTCCGCATTCTGTCCCCTCACTTTCATGAAAATCATTGGAAAGGACAAATTTTTTTTCAGAGTGTGTATACGATAGAATGCATTCCAGCTATTTTACGATAAATATTGAGAATGAACTTACGTAGTTGGCTGTCCACTTGTTTGATCATTTTGGGATCCTTCAAATACAGGATTGCGTTTGCTGCATTAAAGTCCTTGCAAAACTCTAAGAGACGAACTTATTGGCTATGAGCAACGAAAAAGAGCAGCATACAACACTTACTGGCTTTAGTCCACATGTAAAATTGTTCCGCAGACGAAAACTTTTGTTCATGAATTAGTAACCGCCGACATTGCTGTTGATTGGAAAACGCATGTGTATCCAAAGAGTACGGTATGAAGCTTTCCTCAGAAATCGTCGATTTGATGACCGGAGGATCGATCAATCCCTAAAATGTTAACGGCTTTCTACCGTGGCATACCGAATGAAAATGTGAATACCCCGCACAAAGAAAATATTGATGAATGTACCCCGCCATCCAATTCGTCACCGGATTCATCATCGCTCACGGGCTGCATCTCGTCTTTGTTCTTTGAGTGGCCATTAGAGGGCTGCAAAGGGGCTCTTTACAACTGCGCCAGTACAAGAACTACCAATGTCAGCGCAGACACTACTTCAGCGGATTCGAACATGAAACTACACAAAGAAGCGCTGCACTTCCAAAAGGAATTTGAGGAGCTTCAACGGCCCGCACAAGAAAATGCGAAATAACTTCGAATATAAATTGAAAAATGAGCAGCTTGCCCGTTCAGCTGGATGTTGCTCATTCGTAGGCAGTGTTGCTGTTGGCAGAGATTGCGATCTGTCCGCTGTACTGGCCGAAGAAACCGATGGTTTTACCGGCTGCGAAGATTCCTAGGACATAAATGCTCAGATTGCGAAGCAATGACTTCTAATCGCTTTTTCCACATTCTCTCACTTTGCATGGCCTTCCACTGAAAGCACGTCTAAAAACAGCTAAGGAGAACGTGAGGCAATAAAATGAGATGACGTTACTAATCAAAAGGGATCAGAGCAAGTAAAATTCCTATAACAAACGGGACACAAACTTTCCTGTTTGAAGTCTGGCTTCTTACGAGTTTTTTTTGCGACACCAACACACTAGAACATTTTATTTGGATGAAAAATAACTAACCTTGGCCATAGCCGCCTTCATTCTTACTTTCCACGAGAACTTCATCCATTTATTCACATCGAGGTTTTCTAAATTATGCTGGCTCATTATAATGGAAATCAAAAGGTGAAGAAGTAGAAAAATATTTTACAATCGCATAGTGTTCAAAAAGAACAGCTCAATAGAATGGGGATGCCGGAGACATAGTAATCAGTCACAAGGGTTTGGAATTTGAGTGCGCTCATACTTCGCGCCAGCGCTTTGAGCGTAGGGTAGCATTTTGAGCTCTGGAGCGATTAGGAAAGCACAAATAGCAATCTGAGCGTGCGCCCAGAGTTTTGAGCGTTTCGCGGACAGTCGCTCAAAATACTGACGTAAGTATGAACGCAGTCTTAATTAGATCTGGTACAAATGTATATAGAGCTGCCAAACTCTATTTCCTTAATCCCTCTCAAGTGAAAAGAAGCATTGGCTCAGAACGCTAAGAGAGCAGGAGCAGCAGGAGCAGGGAGCATCTTCTAAGCATAAGCTAGAATCTGCAGATCAGTATCAGTATCAATATTTCGGTGGAAGGAAACTCAACAAGGATAAGAAAAACATTTATAAAAACAATGACATTTATAAAAACATAAAACATTTATAGGTATCTAGGTTCTTCGCAGTCATTGGAAGTCTCATCGTACACCTATCTTGGCCAAGCAATAACGATGGATAATGATCTTACAAAGAAATCAGCCGGCGTCGAAAGGCGGGATGGGCCACATTTAACAAATACCGAGATGTTCTCACCGATAGACGGATTGAAACTCAAATAAGATCTCAGGTGTTCAACACCCATGTTCTACCAGCACTGGTATATGGAAGTGAGACATGGAGCACAATCAAAGATGAGGAGAGAAGACTAGCTGCTACGCAAAGGGCAATGGAGCGAGCAATGTGTCGAGTAACACTAATGCACAAGATCCCTGCTCGCGAAATCCGAAGACGGACGGGCGTAAAGGATGTTATCGAAACCATTTATGACTCGAAAAAGAGATGGGCTGGACACGTAGCTCGTCTTGACGATAACCGATGGACATATCGCGTAACCAACTGGTATCCTCGTGGTGTAAAAAGGCCACAAGGGAAGACCCCCAGCCAGGTGGAGTGATCCTTTTAAGAAACTATATGGGCAGAGATGGCAACAAATCGTAACGAATGGCATAGATGTGTCCTGCAAGGATGGCGCAACCAACCTTGAAGAGCGGACATCAAGGTAAGGTTCTTCGCTAAACGAGTGGAAAAGTGCTGGCGCTCAGTGCTGAATGTTTGCTTCCAATCAGTATAAAAGCTCAGACTGCAGAAACAAAGTCCGGCTTTTGTCCTTTCACTTCTCATGTAATATAAGTTGAAAAGGACAAATTTGACGGAAGGTGCAGGTTGAGTATCAGGAAGTTATGAAAAAGAAAACTTTTCCAAGTGTGTAACGACAGAATGCGATTCCAAGCCACTTTTAACGATAAATACTGAGAATGAGCTTACGTAGTTGGCTGTCCACTTGTTTGATCATTTTGGGATCCTTCAAATACAGGATTGCGTTTGCTGCATTAAAGTCCTTGCAAAACTCTGTAAGACGAACTCGTTATTTATAGCGGAGCGCAAAAAGCCCGCTGGTTTATACCTCAGCGTACAACAACTTACTGGCTTTAGTCGGCGACATGCTAAAATTGTTCCGCAGTACGAAAACTTTTTGCTCAATAGAATGAGTCGTAACCGCGTACACTGCTGTCCTGATTGGAAAACGCATGTGTGTATCCAAAGAGTACGGTATGAAGCTTTCCTCAGAAATCGTCGATTTGATGACCGGAGGATCGATCAATCCTCTAAAATGTTAACGGCTTTCTACCTGTGGACTACAGAATTGAAAAATGTGAATACCCCGCACAAAGAAAATATTGATGAATGTACCCCGCCATCCAATTCGTCACCGGATTCATCATCGCTCACGGGCTGCATCTCGTCTTTGTTCTTTGAGTGGCCATTAGAGGGCTGCAAAGGGGCTCTTTACAACAGCGCCAGTACAAGAAAAAGCGACATGTCAGCGCAGACACTACTTGAGCGGATTCGAACATGAAACTAATACAAAAAAGCGCTGCACTTCCAAAATGAATTTGAGGAGCTTCAACGGCCCCGCACAAGAAATGCCTAATAACTTCGAATATAAATTGAAAAATGAGCAGCTTGCCCGTTCAGCTGGATGTTGCTCATTCGTAGGCAGTGTTGCTGTTGGCAGAGATTGCGATCTGTCTGCTGTACTGGCCGAAGAAACCGATGGTTTTACCGGCTGCGAAGATTCCTAAGACATAAATGCTCAGATTGCGAAGAAATGACTTCTAATCTGATGAATGATTTCGAAACTGACTGGTACGGTAGCTGGCTTATTCTCGACAATGGGGGAAGATTCCGTTGACTTTGTGGATTGAGCAATTTTCTATGAAAAACGGTTGAAACAAGTGAATATACATATCAGAAGCCTTAATACTACCAACCTGCTCCTGTTTCTGCAAAGCAACCCTCCTCTGAGGTATAATAACGGTCAATGTTTCAGACTTGTGCACATGTCGTTCTGACGGCGGGGACTTAAAAAATCGTGCACTTATTCAGTTGGGGTATATTCATGCCAACAACTTTATCACACTTGCTCAGAAAATTCAAAAATGATTACCTTCTCCAGATCATCTTTTGTAGGCACCTGTCTTTTCCTTGGAGCTGGATCAGGTACACGTGATTCCTTCAATAAATATACAACTGCTTTGGTCAACAGAGCTTCAGAATACTGGAGAATTAGAAAGTTCAAACCTGAAAACCCCTCCGAAACACTATGTCCTTTTTACGAAAAGTGCTAGAGGAGGGCGCCGCTCGATCATCATTCATCGTTATTGCCTTCCGAGGTGGAGGATCATCATTCATCGTTATTGGCTTTCGTGGTGGAGGCGCTGACGTTTCACTCTTACAGAAAACTATTTCCCTCCCCTGGAAGAATTGCTGTCCAAGAAATTGAGATACAGGATGACCAACTAACTTCTTGATAGCAATCGATGATAGAAGAAAGAGTGCTGTAACTCACCGCCTCTTTGGGTTTTGGTTGCTGAATATCTTGTCTACTTGTGGATGGCTGAGCCGCACTGCTTGCATCCTCCTAAAAAGCCACTAAATGAGTAATTGTCTGGGCAGCTGTGGAGGTCAAAAATTCGAAAGCTGTGAAGTTGCTCACGTTGTAAATGTGAAATTCTCAGTTGGAGATGATGGAAAGTTCGATGTGTTCAATGCAAATTAATAAAGATGTAGGGAAAATATCATTATTATAGGGAAAGTAAGCGAAGTAGTGAGTCCCATAGAAATATCTGGTATACTGGCTTAGAGCGTGTTCATACTTTGCGATGCGATTGCTTGTCGCGCGATCGAATAGCTCGAGCCTTCGGATCGCAAAGAATGGACGTGCTCTTACTGCAGCGTGAACGTGGAAGAAAACTAACCTCTTCACTGTGAGTATGACGGAATTGCTCGGAACGATCAAAGCAAAGACGTGACGATAAAGCCGAAAGGGGAGCATACAAACGGTTTCTAAAAAAACCTACTTAACGGCAGCATATCCTCAAAATCCGAAAATTTTTTCCCTTCACTGTCAGGGACACATTTCTTGACCCGATAGAAACCATGACAAGGGAAACAAAACCGAAAGAGCACTAAATCATAGCGAAGTCTTCGCTGCCCGAAAACAAACATAGCAAATTCGCGTTGAGTTCGTTATAGCGAATGCTTCCACGAAGGAGATAAACATTTGTGTTCGCATGAAGGACATAAATACCTGTGTTTATTCAGAATGGAAAATACAGAGCAGAAATTCTGCTACTAGTCCAGTAAACTGTTTCTCCATTCATAAATATTAACTTTCGTAGGCTTATGGATGCTAACCTAGTTTGACTGAGGAAAACGGGAGGGGGGGTGGGAGACCACTTGGCTGCACATCTGTGTGCTTTTCCCTAGCCAAGGCTCGGCTTAGGACACATACGATCAGAGTCGTCCAGGATAGCCTCATAGACACACGTACTTACCACTAGGCCTATCTTTTGGCTAAAAAAAGACACAGAGGCACTGATGAGTGCCCCCTCCCCCCTCCCCAAATACACTACGTTTGTAGTAGTCACGGTAATTTAATTTTCGAAACGATCCAGGCAAGTAAAAATCAAATGAAAATCAAATGGTCATCGGATACCTCTTATTCTCCGAGTGACTAGGGGAAGATGAAGACTCCGACCGTGCAAATTCCACGCTCCTTTCTGATGTACTAGGCTGAAAAATGGGCGATTAGTTATCAAGTAAACCAGCGGAGAAATATTTATGCACTAAAAGTGGGTAACCCTCTAACTGTATATTTGTAATATATTTGGATTCGTACGCGGATGCGCTTTCTGACCGCGTGAGACGTATGTCACTCCGTGGGAACGGTAAAGATGTCTAGTACAATTATCTGACCCTCCAGTTTGAATTGCTGAACTGGATTTTTGAATAACTGCCCTTCAACGGATGCTAGATGGCCTAACAAATTTCTAATGCATAGCTCGGTTTGAAACTTCCATGAAACAATACTTCAAAATTCTTTGGTACTATTAAAATGAAAAACTCATCCAGATTGAACAAACAAACGAGTAGCTACATATTTGGCCTGTGACAGAAAACCAGAGGTTTGGCGAGAAAAGAAATGTTGCGAGATTTCCAAACGGATGTAGGTGAATGAAAAATTCAGATAACGAAATACCTTCATTGAATGGTCAACGACAACTACGTCATTCTCCAGAAACATAGGACATCTCGACCCAAACTGAGGCCTGAAAGTGTTTAATGATTGAGTGAAATGGTTATAAGAGTGGAAATGTAAGGACATGCTATTGTTAGCCTTGAAGAAACTCTGACTTTGTTTGACCATCAGAAAAAAATGTGATGAGAGCAGAGAAAAACCCATTAGAATATATTATTCACCTACAACAAAAAAGTCTGATATATCTAATATTAAAAAAGTGTTTATCTTGAACAGAACATTACTTTTCAAGTGAAGAAACCTGATTAGCCATATTATTAGGAGACAGGCCTGGGTCTCAAACGTGTGCACACTTCTTGATGACACGTAAAAGCATATTTCCGCTTCACTCGGCAATTCAATAGGCATGCAGCCGGTTCTTGAGGAACCGGCTATATGCTTTTTGCCAAGGCTAAGGAGGCAGTTGCAATCACGCTGCTCTCCTCATCTTAGCCTTGCAGGGGTATATGATTCCTACCAATTGTTGACATTCCTTAAGGTGATTAAGATTTGGTAGCGTTCATAAATTGGTCCGTTTGCTGCCCGCGGAATTCTCGATTAACGTTAGACATATATCGATCCTTTGGATCGATCTCACAATCAATTCGCGGAATTCAATCGCTATTGGCAGGAGAACAATCGCACAATTCAGCGACTCAGCTGCGAAATGATAGGAAAGTGAAGAAGGTGATAGATATTGTTCGATGCCGGTAAGGCTTGCAAGGCATCTGTCAACGGGATACTATCTCGCTGCGAGGGTCCAGCAGTGTTTTCTCATCGCATCTTCTGGTTCAGCATTTGGAGGCAGGGAAATAAGGGTGAGGGATGACTGAAAGAAGGAAGAAAAATATAAGAGAGGAAGGAAAAAGGAAGGAGAGGGAAGACTTCGCATTTGACAGTATGTGAAGGAGGTGGGAAGAGGCAGGCTGTGCGATTAGGCAACACAAAACAGCAACGCC
>MU939727.1:0-14292 GCA_036418165.1 Cooperia oncophora
GGAAATATTCGATCTAATCCGCGACATTAATGATCCTGAGCATCCATACACGCTTGAGCAGCTCAATGTTGTTCAGGAGGAGCTCATCAGAGTACAGAAGGATGCTAAGCATACCTATGTGGACGTAAGTGGTTGTTCGATAATACTCCGACTTTTCGGGATTATTTTTAGCACTAAGCCTAGGACTGATCCGTGTTCATACATCGCTCGCGCGGGAAGTAAGGTCTACATATTGATCGCGCGAATTCGCGATTCTGGGGTGTCCGCCCAAGTGGACGGAGCGCCAATGCTTCTAGATCCTTTCTTCTCTCTTCCAAATCTTTTCTTTCTTCCAAATCGCTGTCGCCCAAACGTAAAATATGAACACAGTTCTGAAGCTGTTCTAGTTTATTAACTGCTGTTTCTGCTGTTTGCTGTTTAACGCGGCAGTGCGCGCTCCGAAAGTTATCACAAGAATCGCAGTTATCATCATCAGCTATCACAGGAGTCCCGTCCCGTGTCCGACTTTTGCCAATATCTCAGCATTCTTGTGATATGAATACAGTATTTTTTGCATTCTATTTGTTATGTTTCACCCGCATTTGTTTTTATACTCTTTTATAGGTACGCTTCACGCCAACAATCCCACATTGCTCCATGGCCACTTTGATAGGGCTCGCAATACGCGTGAAGTTGGCCCGCTCACTACATCCCAGGATCAAGGTGAGCAAGTTTTCACCTTGTTGCTCTTCGGCTTAAAGGAGTTGGGCGGGGGGCATTTCACACTTTCGCTGGTATCTTTTGATAGTTTCTGTTGAATTACCCGTCTCACCTTCAAAAGACCCATAGGCTCTTGTCCAGTGTAAACGAAATCTCCGCTGTCATGTAGCCTTACAGGAGTTCACAAGTCTCCATAGGAGACATTAGCGATCAATGGAAATCAGCTAATGCCCCACCAGGTCGTCCAACTGCGCCAAAATCTTTACTGCGCTGACGTAGCTGGAAGGATACCACTCTTTGTCCTTTCCCCTATTTGAAGCTTAGGCTTATAGTACAGACAGGTGAGGTCAGTGAGGAAAAGTCTCGCTGAGGACATACTGTCTCCACATGCCGAAGCCTAGATTAGTGGAACTGACATAGAGCCGCTGCCGGTGCCGCACACCCCCCCCCCAGCGCACGGCCTACCCCAACTACATTAGCGTCATTTTTAGTTATTAAAATTGATATGTAGAGCACAGGAACTCTTCATGAGAAACTTCGAAAAATTCACTGTTGTGGTAGCTCAATTAGGTAGTGGCGAGGTTTTTTGGCGCCAACGTATTTAGGAGGAGTGGGTGGAGGGTGCCAACCGAAAGACTAGATCTCACCGGCTCTACCTATTTGCCCTCTTATGAAGCCTGGCCCTAGGAGGGTTCTAATCGCCGTCAGAGGGTCCTATTGTTTTATTCCCGAAAAGTACTCCCCTACGTTTGCTAGGTTGTCTGGGACTAATTTTCTCTCTTCTTAGTCCCATTTAAACTACTGCTAGTTTCCTACAAAGCAAGTGTTCAGGTCCGAGTTTCAATAACAGAAGGTAGCCACAGTACTGAAGAAGCTATTAATCGACAGTTGGCGGATAAGGAAAGAGTTGCTGCAGCCATGGAAAATACAAGTCTAATGTACGCTGTGAATCAGTGTCTTGCAGAACCTACGTAACTTAGTATTTCCATTTCACCCTTTAGATATTTAGTTTTTGTTGACTTTTCCTAGATCATATGTGATATATTAATTTTGCCCATTGTACATATAGTTTTCAGTTGTGAGGATTTTGATGCTATTTGTTCTGAAGTGAATATATTTTGAAATTCCTTTTCGTTTTTGTCGATTGTGTTACTCATCAGCGTATTGCGATATTCCTGGGTATTGATCACAGGCTTGGATTAATTTTTCAGACTTTTCAGATGAAATGTATAATGCGGAGTAATGAATTTTGGGCGATCACATGTTCCCCTGCACAGCGGTTTCTGTCTTCCAAAGCCAAATCAAATACAAAGAAATATCTGCAGCGACAGATGAAGGACGAATTCGCTGCTAAAGCCAGAGAACATTCGTACAGAGCTAGATCCGCTTTCAAATTGATTGAGATGGATGATCGATTCAACATTTTGAGACCTGGTTAGTTAGTTTGGCCGGTAGTGATTTCTGATCTTGTTAAGTCTATCCCGGTTTTGTTTGTCCTACGATTGTCCTCAAGGAGGTATTTCAGATTTTTTTGTGTCACTACTTTCTGCAAAAACCTTTCAGAACATGTTTTTCAGTTTAGGAATGACTGTGTTAGATGTGGGATGTGCGCCAGGCTCATGGTGTCAAGTGGTTGTCGAAAGATGTGAATTAAATACAAAAACTTCCGAGGGATATTTGCTAGGGGTTGATTTACAGGTTGGTCTTTTGTATTGGGAAAAGGTAGTTAGGGGGGGAGGCCACACGGTAGAAAGACTATGCCGTGTTATGTATGCTTCTCCGTGCACTCGCACCGAACAGGAAAGTAGTGCACAAGTCCACTCAGAGCATTACATTTTAGTCATGCCGTGTTCTCCTCCCCGACTAACTATTTTTGATCGTTTATTGTAATGAATAATGCGACACCTCAGTTAGGCGAATCTAGTTCAATATTGCACTACAGTCACTCGCTTTTGAGAGGTTGCAGTCTCAGTGCCCGTCCAAGATTTTCCGGCAAGAGAGCTTGAGTGGAAACTATCAGAATTTGCGTGGAAAAAAAACCTTGGGGCAACTTGTACTTTCGATCATCGCTGCTACGGCAGCTCCTCATTTTTTTTTCAAACATACGTCTGTGGATTTTGCTGGACTAGGCAGTGTTGTCGCGGCCCATATAAGCGCGAGCGAAACCGCGGCCTGATTCCCTTTACCTGTTAACAGTGAGTTGGTATGAATTAGAAAGTTCTAAAAACGTTCGATTGTTGTCGTTATTCTTTGAGTGTTGCCGTCTCTATCCTAAAAAGGTAATGTACTACAACTCACTGAAACATAGATTTTCAGCTAGTTTCTCCGATTCCTGGAGCCGATATCATGTCCTCTTCGGACATTACCTCTCCTTCAGTACAGCGAACAATAGCTAAGAAACTGAATGGACGTCAGGTTGATGTCGTGCTGAGCGACATGGCTCCGAATCCTACAGGTGAGCTAATTTTACCTGAGTGATCCTCTTGAATACTTTTATCTGGGAAACCTGCTGGTGCCCGCCGTTTTCATGTAGCAGTTAAGCATCAGGTAGTGAAAGAGAGTAGGTAAACCTGGAGTTTTTGGCCACAAGTGCTTTTCTTTTGAGTATGATTTTTTCAGTGATTGAAGGTGCTTTGTGATACTAGTGTTTTTTTTCATTTTTTTTCTGGCAAAATTCAGTTTTGAATCAAAAAAAACCTTGGTCTTTTTCAATATCCACTCTTTCCTTTTTTTTCTCAGCGGATTCCTTTTGTTTGAGTGATTAAACGTTCACTTATACAGTTACTACTTTCCTTTTTATGGCTTTTCGCTCCACACTTCATCTGTAGGTTTCCTTTACTTCGCTATTATTTGTCCTATAGTCATTATAGCTCATTATTTTCAACTGTTTTTCAGAAGCACAGGTCGTTTGCTTTCACTGCCAGCTGTTAAGTACTGCTAGGAGTAGTTACACGACCGCTTTTCAGGTGACAATGCCACGGATCACCTGAGGTTGGTGAATTTGTGTCGTACTGTGTTCCACCTCTTCGCTCCTCCTCAAGAGACATCACCAGAAAGTGCCCAACCTCGTACATCAGCGTTATTTGAACTTTCTTCCGAGGGAATGTTCATATGTAAATTGTGGGATGGTACCTATCGACAAAGTTTCATGTTAGAACTTTTGAAATATTTCAATCAAGTACGAATTTTTAAGCCAAAATCGAGTAGAGATTCCAGTGCTGAGTTGTATTTAGTATGTGCTTGTAAAGATAAAGAGTTGTAAATAAGTGTGTACTGTGATGGAAGTCTGTTGTGGTCAGATGTCCATTGTGGTTATCTCTATCGGACATAACTTGTTTTCGAAAATACCCAGTATCCCCTCAGTACTTTACTTAGGCTGCAGTTCTAATGCCGTGGAGGCATGCAGTCAAGGTGAGGTTTTTCACTTGTGCTATCTTTGAAGCTCCGAAGTTCAGGTTGCTCTTGCGGCCGGCGAAGCGGTGGCGAAGGCGCTTTCGAGAGCGATAAAACAAGAGCTTCAGCGTGAGTGCTACATACCTTGTAGAAATAATTATTCTTACTTTTCTTTCGTATGCATATGAATTCGAGTTTATGAGTGCTTGAGATCTCTGGCAATGAGAACCATGGATGTCCTTCTTAATTGCTAGGTTTCAGAAAGTCAACATGCGGCAGCACGACATAGCGCTAAAACAGGCCAGTCCGCCAGTGAGACTCGAGATAATGCTAATGCTAATGCACGACTTGGAATTAGTTTAGAGGTAGTGTTTTGCAGTAGTTTCGTAGAGTTGTGACGATTTTAGGTAGTCATTCGGGTGATTGCCAAAGTTTTGAGCTTCTAATCTTATATTTTCTGACCTTCCAGTCTCATCAAGGGAGCGCTTGCTTCGTAATTTCAGAGGAATTAGGCTTCATTTTTGCCTTATTGCCCTTTTGACCGTTTCTCTAGTCATCCCATGAAATCCATGTTTCGCTGAGGGTTACTCCTTCTGACCAGGAAAGGTCAGCAGGTCAGCCTGGCCATTTCCAATGAGCTGCACACCGTTGTACGCGTCTTGGGACGGTGAACTCAAATCTACCTTCAGAATTTGCGGAACGATTCTGAACGGAGTTATGGAGGGTTTTATCCCCGCGTGGTCGTTTCACATGCTATCGCGAGGAAACGTGGAAGCGTCTTTACATTTATGTATGGAGTCGTTTGAAACGTGGTAGTAGAGCGCAACGGGTAGGAGCGGGTTTCTTAGGCGAGACGTCGTAGGATCGGTTCCCGGCAGGTCGCTTTTTTTGCATTTGTCCAAGAACATGGCCGACAAAGCTTCTAACATCTCTGCTCGCCTGCACTATCCTGTAAGGAAACTGCGACCATTCTTTTCGAAAGTGTAGACCCATTGTGGCCTGGAAAGAGTGCTTGTGCTTGTCCCCCTCGTAACACATGTCACAAGGGTTTTTGCAATGAAATACCATCATATTCATGTTCAGCGGGTTAAATTACCCCTGGGGACAAGTTTCTAGCCGAATCTGATATTTCGACCTAACTTGGAAAATGTGGGCTATTCTATGGGTAATTAGCAGCAGACTGGGTCACCCACCATCGATGACTGGTCTCGGGATGGAATTTCCTCCCGGTAATCAGGAAAATGATGCAGACGGCACGAATAAGCCAGGTATTGTTCTTTGCGAAAAGACATGACTGAAGAGTTATAGCTCGAAGACCAGTCATCACCAGTGTGCTAGTCGTAGTATCGCTGTTGGCTATCAGTCAGCCATGACTATCCCATTTTTTCGAAGTTGAGTCAGAAGCTCAGATTTCGCTAAGGTGACGTCCCTAGGGGTTATTTGACCCCCTGAACACGAATATGATACCTGTTTTGCGCGAAGAGCGCTGTGAGTCGCGCTACAGGTGCCAACGCTTCGGCGCCAGCGCGCCCGTAAGAAGAAAAACAGTAAAGAAAAACCTCCATAACTCCGCTCAGAGAATCGTTCCGCAAATTTTGAAGATAGTTTTGAGTTCACGTGTCAAGATGAGTACAGTGATGTGCATCTCATTGCAAATGGCCAGGCTGACCTGTTGACCTTTTCCTGGTGAGCCTCTCAAGAGATTAGGCTAGATTTCAATCGGAATCTGTCTCCGTGAGCGGTTTCGGCAAGAAACTCTCATTTCTCCGAGGTTGTTTGACTACTCGAACACGACTATCACTGCGAATTGCGTCACACGAAGCGTCAGAAAACCTCCATTCACAAAATTCTTTGAAAAATTTGTCACAAAGCATGATTTGTCCTCTTAACACGGATCTTAAATCTGCTCAAACTTTTGTGCGTCGTCAAAAAATGTAGTTAGCCACAGAACGGGCTTTTTCAAGGAGTGGGAACTCCGCGGTGGGCGACCTACTCAATGTGTGAGAAGCTGAAATGTGTGAGCTCATCATGACTCATACAGACGAGAAAGTGCAGAGAAAAACAGACAATCGATGCGTTCAGAAATGTACGAATACTTTGGTGCTGGGTATGAAATGGTAGCAGGAGTGCTATGTAGTAAGAAAATGGCGAGAAAGCGAAGTGAAGCTGTCAGTAACCTGCAAAAAGCCTTTGTTCTACAGAACTCAGAAAGCAGTTTCGGACGAGTTCTTCCGTTGGCATCGTGCCAATAACCGCTACGGTAGATACGGTTGCATGTATGTACTCATATATCCATGCAGCACCGCAGCCGCTTCATATCAATCCCTTCGCTTCATATTGTACTTCGCAAATGAAGCGATACGAGCATCAGCATCGGTCGGACATTTGTGGGCGGGCGGGCAGGCGCTGGGCGTCTAGATCGGTGTGTTGCAGCTTGATAGAGCGCTGTAGAGGTGCCTTCCCGGGAAAAGGCGCCCCTCTGCACCTGCTCAGAGGCGCCAAAATAGTACTAGGTATTAATCCTATACGTCTTTATCGTGCCCCTTGCCTCTGAAGAGATTAAGTTCCATATGTCCGTAGACCGTGCTAGGTGAGTTGCCTGGAAAATAGACTTGTGGTACTGAAAAAATAATATGATATTCGTGGTTATGTGGTCAAATTACACCGAAGTTCTTCGCGATATCAGCTCTAAAATTTGGAAATTCTCGTTAGTATTCGGTAGTGTTCTCGATAATAATTCGGCTTAAATTCCGGCGAATGGTGTTTTATAGGCTAGATAGGGCCATTACATTCTTCAAATGGTTAACTCTCCTTATTTTCAGGAATCATTGCAAATCCTAAATGTCAAACCGCCTATCGATCCTAAAGAGGTTCAGCAGAAGTACGAACATTTATTTTCGATCAATGATAAGGCCAGTGGCGGATCCTTCTATTTGCAATCGAAGGTCTCGTTTTGTTTTCTGATGTCCTTTTACGTTGATTTTAGGTAGCATTTTTTCCTCAGCGATATTTGCTTACCTTTTATAGGTATATCGAGCTAAAGAGAGGATAGATGAAGAGCTACGACGGCAATCTGAACAAAGTACTAATAAAGAAGAAAAGCGGCAGACGGAAAATGACAAATAGTCGTTTATGGTAGTTTTAGTTTTGTATGTACAAGTATAATATTGTTCGTAAGTCAAAGTTTGCGAGTCATATCGCAGACTACTGATAATTCAAATACGTTCGTTTTTAGAGAGAGATCGCTGCACGGGCGTTGTTTATAGAACATAGATTGTTTAGGCATTACTTGTTATTCGTTGATTGCTCAGGCTGAGGACATTGTTTGATCGATAAACATGAGTTTTCCTATGAAGTAACTGTTTACCCTCTTTGCTGGTCGTAGTTACCACTAGCTAATTTATAAGAATCAATGTTGTATTGTTACTTTATAAAGAGCATGGGGAATTAGATTCATGTTGCGGCGAAGACTGCGGTGAAGGCGGCATGACGCACACGGCATCCTCCTTGGACCTAACTGATTCTGGAGGCGTACCAGCAAGTAGCTAAAAGAATTGTGCTAGTTTTGCCAGGGTACAGCATCGCTGGGAGGATCCCTTCAGGGAGTCATTCGGTCCATGAGGGTGTTATACGACTTTGAAAGGATGCTCTTCGAGTCGTGAGAGAATTTGCCCCGATGTGTCGATGACTTTTCGCTATTTTTCGCATTTTCGTTTTGCACATGCCTTCCTCGCAACCCTCAATGGCATTTTTTTCGGGAAAAAAATTCTAAAAGAAGGTAAGGTTTTGAGAGATGTAGGAAGATAGTTGGCAAGAGGGAGGGGGTTGTACCAGAGGATAAGATTTGGGGGGAGGGGGGAATCTTCTAACACCGCCATTTCGCTTATCATGGTGATTTACCCTGGTATATGGGCGTCGCCACAACGTGGATTTACCTTCCGCGCGCTTAATATGTTCCAGTTTATCGAATTCGTATACCTAGGTTTCCAGGTTCATGAGAGGACGAGGTCTAGAGTTGTTGAACGATGTAATTGCAAGTGGTGAAGCGCCATCAGAAGAAGATGCTCTTCCGTTGGCTAGGAAGTTGGGACGGGTTTTGCTGGGAGAAGAGAAGTGTAAGTTACTATACACTTTTTTTGGTCTGCATTTCCTCAAAATTTTGGCATTCACTTGCGTTGAAGTAGGCCACTGCATATAAACGCGGTGTGTGCTCGTTGTGATCTATGGTTGTGTTCATACTTTGCGACGGCGTCTAGCAGCGTCTCTTGGAACTAGGGAAGTATAGGTATCGATCTAGCGAACGTCAGCGTCCTGGTGAGAGTATGGAGAAGTAGGAGGGTCAGACAGCTGGATTATGCGTCATAAAATTGCGGCGTGTGCAACCGCGCCATAACTAACTACTAAAGTATACTTTACAGTGTATTGCTGTTTTGTGGTACTGTTGCACACATTGCATTTTCACGACGCCTAATCCAGCTGTCTGTTACCCATACTCTCTACTTGTGCACGCTGATGGACGACGTTCGCTAGATCAATGGTATACTTTCCTAGTCGCTGGTGCAGGAGGACGCTCGAAACACTGGTGTTCGCTGGAGACGCTGCAAGTATGAACGTAGCCTACCGCGCGCTTATTCGTTATATTCTGGCCGAGCATCGTATTTTACCACACCCACTGACTCTATGACTATGGCCTTGTACAAGGTTTGAAGGACTGCATGTTTAGGACTGGGCACCGCAGCAGAGGCGATGATTTTTGTCTTAGCATGGGATGGGAGGGAGTTCCTTGGGAGGTCCAGTTTCAAGTAGGTAACCGCATTCTTATTAGTTCCAGGGCTTTTCTCAACTAAATGTTTCCTTGCAGCGAAGATCCACTGGTACATTACATCGCACCTTCTGACCGAGCATTCGAAGGAAGAGAAAGACGAAAGAGGCAGGGGAAAAAAGGAAGGAGGAAATCAGAGTAACCCTATTTTTTGAACGAAGAGTTCTTCAAGTGCCGCGTTGAAGGTTATTAGCGCTTTTATCATAAGCTTCATCTATGCAGTGTAGAGTTAACCGATCCACAGATTCCAAGGGGCTTTCTTAGACATACCGCCAGTCTTTCAGGTGTATTGCCAAAGAGATTGTACACTATTTTCTGGGGTAAACGCACTTGGAGGGAGCCTGCTGTGTTTAGAATCGTTTCGCACACGCTCTCGCGAACGCCCTTGCGACCATGCAGACAAATGCGCCCTACACCCTGAAAATAGGGTGAACCACTCGGATTCCATAATGCGAACAAAATTCAGCCTTTCGGTCCAGATTTTCAATCTCAAATTCACAACGTTTTGCCGAGTATTACTTTGACTGTGCACTTTTAGGGTCACCTGAAATTTGTTCTGAGCGCTTAGCGAAGAGTATCCTTGTGTTCTTGACCGATGCAGCTCGTGCGAACTGGCCTGTGGATATATTGGAGATAGAAGTAGACTGTGACCATTCGCTGTTCAAAGCTGTGTTGAAAGTCTATGAAGTGAGTGATCCTGTCTAAATTTCATGACTCGCCTTCTCTTAATTAAGATGATGTTCCTAGTGTGAGCATTTACGTTTTGGAAGCGTTTTCTCAGCTACCTTTGTTACATAATAAACTTGGGGACGAGGCCAAGGTAGTGTGGCCCCAGATGGCCTACGTAGCCATGCTAAACCACTAAATAACAGAAATGTTCATTATGCTGTAATAACAGGCCGGTGGTGATGTAGCGGCAAAAGGATAGGAGGGGGAGGTGGTGTAGTGACAAGTGGCGTGCTTACCACTCGCGCGGTTCCGGGTTCGAATCCCGGGTCGACTCCCGCCCAGGCCAACCAAGCCTTCTACCCTCCGGGGACGGTAAATTGGTACCAGATTCGTCTGGGAGGATAAAACACTGACTTGTACATCGGCTGGCCCCGCAAGTCATTGTATAGGCCACATCGCATTCAATAAGCCACTACGATTCTGAATGGAAGTAGAATGCGTGCCGCATCCCACAAAGGGATTGATCAACGGCGAAGACTTTATCCTTTATCCTTTTATTTAATTGAGGCCGGTGGTGATTAGCGGCAAAAGGCACGTAACCGCGCGCACGGTCCGGGGTCAAATCGCGCATCGCCTCTGCCTTTGCCAACAACGCCTCCCACCCTTGGGTACGGTAAATTGGTACAAGATTCGTCTGGAAAGATAAAATACCGACTCATATTGCATTCAAGAACCCACTAAGATTCTGAATGGAAGACCAATGCGTGCCGCATCCCAAAAGGGAATGATCAAAGACTTAGACTTAATCATTTCACTTATATTTTTTTACTGTTGGAATCCAATACAGTAACTCTTTAGGAAATTGTGGCAGATTTGCGCACTATGCTGGAAACCGTTGGATGGGATTATCCAGAATTGGTTAATTTCGAGTGGTCCGTTCGAAATATAGTACAGGTCTGTGTCTGCTTCACACTAGCCACCGGAAGAAGTCATACCTTCAATCCTTTCCTATTATTTTATTGAAATTGTTCCAGACAGAGCTAGTGAATCGGGTTTCTGAGCCAGTTGTTTCTTTCAAGCTTCATGTATTGCCGGTTGATGATCCCCAATGGCAACCTGTAGAGTTTCACTGCGATATAAATCAATTTCAGGTAAGCTATCCAGACCATTTAGTTCGTTTCTTTATTCAAGTGATTTTTGTTACGTGACTCCGAAGATGACAGTCAAATTGAGAGTACACCGTTCTCGATTTCATGCTACCATTTTCGGTTTTTTGTTTCTGGGTCTATTTTGTAGATTCATCTAATAGAGTTTATCAGCGACCAGAAAACGGGCGAATTATGCAGTAGGTTCCGTCTGTAATGGAGATTCGGGCGCTGACTTAGGGTATAGGAGAAAGTCGTCACCGAAAGTAGGTCACACCGTAATCCATTCGTCTGAGTTCTCCCACCGAGATATTGTTTACCCAGTGATTCCATCAAAGCGTGAGCCTCAGAAAACGAAGAACAGTAGGAAAAAAGGCGTGGTCTGTTCCCTTGTCCTCGGACCTCCCTTTCCCCTCCCCCCCCTCCAACTCATCCCTCCACATCGAGGTTTACTTTGCATCTAACACTGAGTGAGACAGATTGGTTGTGTGGACCGATTATGGCTTGTTCAATTAGCCAATCATATGATTTGACTAATACTTCCTGCTTACTTGTGCTACCATGAATTCTCCCCTTCATCAGGAGAACAAAACAAAAGAAAAACAAAACAAACCAAACAATACACGAAGGTCTGGTTATATTTATCTCTGTAAAATTCGACAACTCTCTGTTCAGGACCTTCACTCAAAAGTCAAAGAAGCGATGAATATTCTGGAGCAACTAAAGGCCTACAAAGGAACATCGTATTGATTGTACAAATATTGCACTATAAATATCTACACTATCTCAATTTTCTCAAACAAAGCACGTGCGGCATTACCTCGTCAAACACTACAACATGAGAATTTTTTTTATGACCTGCGAATCATTTCTAGCTATCTACAATTCAGACTAGATTAGATATTGAAATCGTACAATGTAAGGCTAAACAAAGTCGGAGCTATTTTCCTTGACCCACATGTGCACGAATAATTCGACAGAGTGATTTTGCAATGAAATCACGACCTACGCCAAAGCTTTTTAATGTGTTTACCCTGAGCACACGCTCATATGGCCCTTTTCTCAACTAAGAGCGTGACCGCTGCTGCGTATAAACGAGGTACAACATGCCGACCCGGACGCCCAACACAACCGTCTGCCCACCAATGGCCGTCACTGGGGATCCCGTTATCAGTTCATTCACGAAGTACGATTGATTCGCGGTGCTGCATGGGTATATCAATACATGCATGCTGTCATATGTTGACGCGATGCCAACGGCAAACTCGTCCCAGAACTCTACCTGTCGGGAGTATACTTGTGCTTTATACTTTGCGGCAACGTACGCACACGCGTGAACAGCTAGGAAACCGCTAGCAGTACGCTGCCGAGAGGTATAAATGCCCAGCCTTACCCTTTAGATCACAGTTATCGTTTCAAATATCGATGCCTTTGTGTCTGATTCTCCCATGATATCTCATGGACAGATATACTGACTTTGCAGGTTATAACACAGTGTAATGAGAAGCAAAACCTAACTAGAGCTTTCAAAACAAATTTGGACGCACACTTCTGCTGGCTCGGGCCGCTCGTTAAAATCGCCCACACAATATAGAGAATAAAAACAGTAACTTTCACCGTTAAGCGATGTTTGTTCGTGGAAGCGAAGCTGATTGTTCTAGTATTCAATGCCTACAGAAAAACGACGCTAAGTAGTTACTATGCGACGATCCTGCATACTTTTTCAAAGCACGAAGGTGAACAGTCTTATTTTCGTCACTCGATAAAGAGTAGCCACGAAATAGAGAGCATGAGATCAGATTAAAGACGCGCTACATGGCCTTGTGGCCAAGCACGCACGACGCAACAATTCCTCAACAATCGATACAGGCCAATACACGCATACAAGAACATAAGCAAAATGCGCTACAAGTACTGCCCACCATCCCCTCCCCTTATACCACCGTTCCTTGATCTCTATATTATTGGGGGTGCGATAAGGCAGCTTGGGCGTTACAAGTGCTCGCTCGCGCGGCACGCCAATCGACCTCAGCGAATGCCAGCACGTGCGTACAGGAAGGATGGAAATCGAAACGAAGACTTCAACTGTCATGGTGTGCCAGCTTCATTTCCGCGCACTTTCATTGATAAACCTAGAACGTTTCTTCAACCGCGGGCTTGTCTCTCGCGCACATGTAGGAAATCACGCAGCGTATCTTTAACACATTGCGGACCGCCGTACTGCGCACATTCCCGGAACGTTTCATCATTTTTCTTCAGTAATTCATGGGTAATTTCTTCCGTCTTTCCAGTTCCTTATGAGGTATCTTCCGTAACCGAGGACGTGTTTTCTTAACATAAAGTATGAAAGAACAGCTAAATTAATCAAATAAAACAAGGCATAGAAACAAATGTATGACACACCATGTGTGTCACGCGGTCCAGAACATGTTAAAGATGCTAGATTGAGCATCCAGTCAGCTTGAAGTATGGCTCCAGAATGGTGTAACTAGCGTCTCTGAAAAGAATAACAGTTAGTGCTTCGCGGTTGGTGTCATGGGTTGTAGTTGATTTTCGAGAGGTTGCTGGAGGGTGGCATTTGGTTGCCTGCTGAGAGGCCGTTGAAGGACAGCACTTTCCTGGATTTCATCCTTCTGTGTTACAACCACTGGAACTGGAGCTACTATAGGTGGCTGCAGACTGGACGGAGGCCTGATAATCGGATTTGATGGAGTAGCTGGAGGCTTCTTAGCAGATACAGAGATCGTTGGAGGTCTTTCTAGGTATCGTCCAGTTGTAGACAGTGCTGGTGAACTCCTCCCAAGTATCGGACCTTCAAGACACTCTTCATTGGCACCTGTTTTGGGTGGCTGCATATCGATCTCCACTTTGGATATGGTCGCCGGTGTTTTTGGTGGTGGTTCAGAGAGTACAGATGCAGTCTCAGAATTCTGTACAGAAGCTGGCCTCAGAACTTGCTGTTGTGCTTTTACCTTTTCAATCTCAAACTTGAGAAACATGACGTCGTCCTGAGTAAGTACAGTAGCAATTCAGCGTAGAGCTTTGTAATTCGAACACCTACCCGAATGAAGCCGTCCATGACGGCCAGTCTACAGAACGTTTGCGCACCGAATGAGCCATTTCTGTCGGTCAGAGGCCGTTCGAGAAACTCTAACTTTTCTTTGATTTTTCTCGCATCAACACGGTAGGAGATGTCGCATCGTTTGTCGTGGTCCGGATTCTGCAACGTGAGCACGGTCTACACGGACTGCGCAGTTAAATAGAACTAAGGCAGCGTTCATACTTCGCGACAGCAGCGGCGATCGCCGCGATCGTCGGTACGCGACAGAGCGCGCCCCAACGCTATTACTTGGACCGCTCCGAGTGCTTTTAGGAAGAATCGACTCAATTTCATGCTTTTTTTCTTTTAATTGCAATTGTCTCAGGTACTAAAGCTTGGTTTGACACAAGGAAAGGTGGACCCAACTTGAATGGCTTTTGTTTTCTATTTTCTTTCTTGATTCAGGATAGAAATGAGCAAAAAGCGTGAGAGCTTCATTTAGGGTAGGTTTTTATTCTTCATTT